>OFHS01005743.1:393-11224 GCA_900245855.1 Calvadosia cruxmelitensis | reverse complement strand
GGAATTTATCTAAAGAAATCGTTTGGTTTACGAAATACACAAGAATAACCTTTTTCAGAAATATATGCTCTTATGATCTTTTAATATTATTAGTTTATTAGTACATTTTGTAAATATTGCTCTATATGGTCTTGCGACCTTGAATTGACTTGTAATAACATCTTGTATGTCCTTACCACACACCTGTATTAAGGTATATTGGTAATAAAAGAAAACAAACAAACAAACAAACATCATCATCATCATCATCATCAATTTATTTTCAGAGGGTAACCCGATAAGCTAGAAAGCTTGTCTTCTAAGAGACTTACGTGTTGAGGTTAACGTTTTGTGACGTTTAGTTTGCTTTTGAAATGAGCAGTATTATAACTAAGCTTAAAATCGTTCGTGTTTTTTACTATTTTGAGTTCGTGTGGGAGAGAGTTCCAACTTCATAATGATGGATAATTATCGAAACTAAGACGATATTTTATCTTTGGTTTGGATTTGTAGTTTCCAGCATAAAGGATACCTTGGAAAAAGAATATATTATATTCGAAGTTATTTTTACTTTGTACGATCCTTGAGTTCTGCTCCATTTAGAAAAGTTACACTATATGGAAATATTGGTTTCATTTTAAGAACGGAAGTTCTCATTTCAAGGAATATTATTCTTTTAAAGCTAGTAGATATATAGTTGTCCACGCTGTAAGCCATAAATTACTAAGTCAAATTTGAAAAGAGCTATTGTTCTTCCGCAGACCAAGTCTTATTTTAAGCATGTTGAATTGTTGATACCTAAAACAAGAAAACGATTCTTGGCTAGAGTTATATTTCAGTGCAGTTAATGAGTATTGAAGAGATTCGTTCCCAGTCAAACTAGAATTGAAAATTAATATCATGAAAAGCAAAATAACATGCAACTGAATATTCCATCTTCCCTGTCGACCATTGAATATTAACTACACTGCAAAAAATAATTTCCCATTTAAAAAACAAAATTTCTCATTTCGAGAAATATTATTCTTAAATCTAGTAAACAAATACTTATCCACGCTGTAAGCCAAAAATTACTAAGCCAAATATGAATATTGCTATTGTTCTTCCTCCGACCAAATCTTATTTTAAGAAAACTGATGCCTGAAACGCGAAAACAATTCAAGTCTAGAAAAATTTTTCAATGTATCTGGTAACTAAATGATTTCGGTACCAAATTAATGTTAGAATTAGTCAGTCTCAAGTCTGTTGTAAGATCAGGGTCTAATCCGGCACAATCCGAAGCTAGAAATCACGAGATACCTCTTCCTGTAGCCTCTAGACAAGAATTGTAATCAATTTTCTTAAAATAAGACTTGGTCTGTGGAAGAACAATACACTGCAAAAATAGTATTCCCATTTTAAGAAACAAAATTTCTCATTTCAAGGAATATTGTTCTTAAATCTAGTAAATAAATACTTGTCCACGCTGTAAGCCATAAATTACTAAGCCAAATATGAATTATTACTATTGTTCTTCCGCAGACTAAGTCTTATTCTAAGAAAATTGATACTTGAAACAAGAAAAATATTCTTGTCTAGAAAATATTTTTTCAGTGTGGCAATTTTCATATATGGCTTAGTAATTTCTCACTAAGAATGTGAACAAGTATTTGTTTACTAGATTTGAGAATAATATTCCTTGAAATGAGAAATTTTGTTCTTATAATGGGAACAATATTTTTGTATGGTGTGGTGCGTTATTGATACTTGTCTTCGTTTGTCAAACCGTGAGCCCACTAACATTTGACCCTGTCTCTAAAATAATATTTCCCCATAGTTGTTTATTCATTTTCCATTCAACTCTGTCTCTTTGTTATTAAACCGAGTTTAATGTGGTGTATTTTGTTATGTTCGAGAGGATGGCGACATCGAGGAGACACAGGATTGCGTGTGCGAGCGGCAACAAGCCCAAGCTCAAGTGAATATATTTAGACAGATCACGTGGATATAAGACGAGTAACAATTGCGCATGTGTAGACAGGAGTGACGTTGACATTAATTAGAATAGTTACGAATAATATATATCATATTTGCTTCTCGTTCCCAGAATTGGACCACGGGTGTATGATTGACGTTTCTGCTAATCACGTGGACATTTGTAAGCCAATCAACAAAGAGGACTTGCGTTACTGTAAACTCCTGGAGCTGATCCAATCAACTATCGAGGATTTGTAAACGAGCTCTTGCTTCTGTAGATTAGTATTTATTGGAGTTAAAATAAGTCGGATTCTTCAACGAAGGAAGCAATTTTTACTATAACTAATCGATTTATATTACTGTATGTAACTAGAATTTACGATCGATTTTTGATGTCTACAAAGACATGCTATTTTTATATACTTTATTTGAAGGATTGCAAATAATTCGCAAGATTTCTCAGTTTTTCATATGGTTTATTGTCGTTATGCATTATACAGTATATACAAAGTTCGTGTATAATTATTGCTAACGCATTGCCAAATTATTCCTTACATCTTCCAGCTTATTTAAGAACGAAGTTTGGTGAAATTGTGAATAAAGATCGCATTCGATATCACCTTGAAACTCCGCCATTGTATTTTTGTTATAGTATGAGACAGGGTGATCCTTCTGCACGTGGCGTGCTTTTGTGCTATCACACAATATCGAAAGTTGAAGGCGCCTGTTAGCCAGTGAATTCCAGAGACGATTACGTATTACAAGGAACAGCTCACACCAGGCAGACACTCCAGTTTTGTAAGCCGCCAGGTCACCTAACAGTGTTTAACTCCGTTGTTTCTGACTGCGATCTTGTTAGCGGAATGTTTCTATTATGCGATGCATAATATTCTGACTGTCCTTGACCACATTGTACAGCGTATCATCCGTCGATCCGTTCTGAAAATATACGCTCAAACTGTCCAATAATCCTTGGGTCAAGTTAAATTATTCAAGACGAGGAGCAAAGAAGTTGTTGTTGTTGTTGTTGTAGCCATCAGGTCTGCCTGCCTGCACCTTTTGGGTAGTGGAGCTGGAGAAGCGCAGACCCCTCCAGTTCCATTGTACAGCTTGCGCGAAGACCAAGCTGCCCCGAAGTCCACACTGAAAAAATATTTTCTACTGACAAGAATTTTTTTCTCGTTTCAAGTATCAATTTTCTCAAAATAAGACTTGGTCGGTGGAAGAACAATGGCAATCTTCGTACTTGGCTTAATAATTTGTGGCTTACAGCGTGGACAAGTATTTATTTACTAGATTTAAAAATAATATTCTTTGAAATGAGAAATTTTGTTCTTAAAATGGAAAACACCATGGTTTGCAATGCATTTCGCCATTACCCTGTGGAATAGGCTCCGGCCGCCCCAGCTCCACGATGAGGAAGCTGTACTTCCAGAGACAGCAAAGAAGTCTTTGCTAACTAAAGCTCAACGCCTCAAGTAATTCCAAAATAACAGATTATGAACTCTAATGATGATTACGTATAAGTATAGACGAAGGACGCTGGACAGTTGAATCCAGATGTTGGATTCCTTTTAATTATAATATTCCTTATCGCTGAACAGTATTACGAACAATCTGCATCGCAGTGTGTTCCCACTGTTTTTATTTCAACAGTTTTCCTAAGAATGACCACAACTCTCAAACACGTCATATTTGGTTATAGACTCATTCTGCAATTACCCAGTTTGAAGCCATCGATGTAGCTAATTTCTAGCTGATTTGGAGAATTTTGTTGGCATTTTAGTCGGCTTATTCCATCATTTACCCCTCGGTGCAAGCAAATGATTCGTCCGAATCCAAATACGGATCCGATATTGGAAGAAAATCAAGCGGATTCATATAGAAATTTATGATTGATGTCACTATACTATAGATAATCTATAACACACCGCCGATAGATTGATTCAATTCTACTTGTATTATCTGAAGCAACGATACAATATCAGACAAGAGGTAAAACGAAACTGATAAAATTGATTTTTATTGCACCTGATCGTATATTTATTATGCATTGTCCATACAAGGTCTTGATTGTTCCGTTCAGATATCAACAGCGTCACTAATCTACAGCGAGGCTGATTTGTTCTTTATCGAGGCTGTCTTCCATTCCTTTCACGTCTTCAATCTCAGTGACTTTCGCAGTGTCAATCTGAAGGGTCTTTGGTTTGCAGAATGATTGCATGCTCTTTGTAGCATTCAATGGGCTGTTCGTCAGCTTCTTCTCGTCCTTTTGAATAACATGCATGTTTGTAAGAACAGTATCGGCTTCCTCTGGCTTATCTAGCTCGTGTTTTATCTGTTTGAGCCGTTCTAGAATTTGAAGGTCAGCTGATTCATACTGCTTGATGCTTTGGGTTGTCTTTGCTGTTAGCTGTTCCTCTGCTGCTCTAAGCTGATCTTTCAAGTCCTTCATTATATTTTCATTTTCTTCCATTAATTTCTGATGGCGTTGTTCATTCATTTTCAATTGATTGGCTAATTTAGATATCTCTGCATCATTATCTTTGAGCTTCTTTTCCAACGTGGTGAAGACCCCTCTCTCCTTGTCTTGCAACTCACGAACAGTGATCAACATCTGCTTGTATTTGGAACCATTCGCTGCTTCCGATTTGAGAATTGCAATTTGTTGATTTTGTACAGCTATCACATTGTCCCGTTGAGAAAGCTGAAGCTCCAGCAATTTGATTTGATGTTTCAATGAGTTTATCTTTGACGCCTTCCTTGGAATGCAGCACCATTTCAAATCCACAACATCACTGCCTTCATTTGCTTTGGTTTCACGGTCAATATTCGAGGCTGTCGCTTTCAGCTTCCACGCATTCACCCTGAAAGAAAAGACATTTCTATCGTTAAAATGTCTATCTTTTACATCAAAGCTGTTATTGCAATAGATGTACTCAACATTCATAAAAGAAAAGAACTGGTGATTTAGATTCTTATTTCAAAGCAATGAAATTCGAATGATTGAAAGTGAAGCATTTAAGAATGTGTACAGAATTAATGTTAGTATGCGGTACCATAATTAATAAATTAGCTTAGCCCGTAATAGATATTTTATCACAATAGTCGTCTTTGAAATTAATCAGAAGTTTAATTTGCGTAATATCAAACACATTATCTGTAATCGAGTCAGAACTTTATTAAGTATAGAACAAAGCACTACAAAGTGTAAACTTTGATGGACTGATGGTTAGATAGCTAGATATCAGTTTATTTAAGACATATAAACACCCTAATACAGCAATTCAATTTATAACTATTTAATATTTACGTACAGTACATATAAAAGCAGGTATGTCTTGATGTCTGACACACTTACCATAGTAATAACTGTAAGGTATTTAAGTATCAACAAGTAACAACTTTGTAGATTATTACGAAGGGAGGTTTTGACATTTTCGTTTGAGTACAACTTGTAATCAATGTATTTATAATAATAATAATAATAATAATAACAATTTATGTATTTATAATAGCGCTATTTCCAAGAAATTGCTCAATAGCGCTTTACAAAGGTTATAAAATCTATTAACACGTGATTTTCATAAAATTAAATATCTTACAATATAACGGTGCCTAAAAATTTAGATCAAGAAAATTTTGCAAAAGTTGAAGTCCTCGATATGCAAATGATCTTTGTCCACGATCAATACGAATATTTACATATCTGATATGAACTATAAATATATTGCACGNGTCAAAAGATTTTGTTAAAAAGAAATTACTGAAGCTTTTGCTACATATCGGATTAAGAGCTGTTTGTTCACGGCATGAAAACGACATTGAAAATAATATAATTAATCTGTTCATTCATTGCACTCACCGCATCACTGCTTGCTTCGTATAATCAATCGATTCAACGCACAAGTCAATTCCAAATCAGAATCACTGTCACTATCAACGCAAATGACATCCACGCAGAAGCGAAACCAAATAATGGCAACGAAATAAAACAAGATCACGATTATGACGTCACGATTGAACTGCGCGCTTGCGCACTGCTTCGACGCGAAGGATTGGACTCTACAGTGCTCTACAAGGATTTTTCAGCAGCATAATGGCAGACCCTCATAGTTTCAACTCCGAGGAGTTCATTCAACTCACAGTATCTGTTTAACCATTGATCCTATTAGATACTACTACAGTTATTAATTTGGATAATTGTTTACGTTTACTCAGCTCATTTTCACCTTAGATTGTCTCGCTTTAATATTGTATCATGAACAGAGCTATCAAAATCATTACTGAAATAATTGATTACCAATTATAGTTACTTTTGCGGTGATTTCTAATTGCAATCAATTACTGTATCAACAAAGTTATTTTAAGAGTAATGGTTACTTTTTCTGATAATGAATTGTTTCTGATTAGGATCTAGATTGCAAATTGCTCTTCATTTGGGATCTACTTGAGAAACAGCCAGATTCCCTCGCGGCTACTTTGAGCACAGTTTTCTTCATGTCATAAACATCATGTGTCGGTTTATTTGAAAAATAACAGTTCAAACAGGATACAGAAGGCAAACATTTGCATTTATACTACACGGTGAATTTAATAGCAGGTAATATCAGGTTACGTATATAGCAATGCGTTTCTTGAAAGAATGGTCAATTCAACCTTCGACACATGTTTCCATGCATTGTATACTTATTCAGATTTACCAAGGCCAATAAAAAGATAGACAGGCACACGTTCAATGTTTGGCTAACATCAGAGTTATAATCAGTAGAAGTTCAGCATTTTGAATGTCGCTTCACCCCGAAGGGTTAGTGTGGTAGCCTGGTAACCAGTCCTCGATCATCATCATGGGTGTGTGACAGGACTGGCATTCCATACACGATGTTCGACTGACAAAACGTCTCCTTCTCTCGGCTCGTTACTTCGACCATCACAGTTAGCTTTTACTAGTTCAGAATTCCTCTCGCCGGTGCGCAGTATATATCATTGTATTCCTTTATGTATGCTTTGAAGGATATTTTTCATTGAAAATCAACGGGAATTTAGCAACCGTTAAGTGAAAGGTGCAATTCAAAATGTGTTTTATTTGTTTGTAGCTAGGGAGTCTTCAAGTTACAGTCGATGACAAGCTGTAATTGAATTCAGCGATGAATTGTATCTCGCCTTGAATCAGGCCTTCAAATCTTACATTTGGAGAGTAATTAGTAATTATAATTACATTTGAGCTTATATAGTTCAAACTTATTATTCATTTTTGTCAAATCAATGATATTTGAAATAAATATTCCATCATTACATTTTAAACTTTGGTAATTTGCAGTTGTAATCAATTACTATCTGTCGTAAGTAATTTTACATGTAATTGATTACTCAAATGGCAGTGATTTGATTGCTTTGAGAGGACGCATTTGGATCGCAAAGAACGAGGAAACTCTGCAAATGTTTTGTTCGAAAACCTGGTCACGATTTGATTTTGAAACAGTATATGTACTGCCGTGAGTCAAATAGGATCGTATTTACATTTCTGATGGATGGTCTGTAATCTTCGTCATTTTACTTACAAATAATATCGAAAGAGGCACTCGAAATAGAGCACCTATCCTGTATCGTTATAATTACTGCACAAGATTAGTTTAAAATAATTTCTGTTGTATGCAACGGCAGCCATTTCTTTCAGTCGCCACTTTAATTTCAATATTTGTAAATTCAGTATAGCTTCTATTCTTTACTTTGTTGATCTTGCTATGCGTTGTTCCGTTGTCATTGGAGCTCTATATATAGACCCTGGATTGGCGCCCCTGGGGCCATACTTTGGGTTGTGTTTCATCAGTGGTTATGATTATCACATGGCATTTGCGTCGCCTTGGTTACTAAATGCAAATGACGAACAAAGGCCAACATTGTATACAGTGGAAGGCTGATGGCTAGTATTCTTTAAGATACTACTAATAGATTGATGCAATTCTACTGGTACTATCTGAAGCAGTACAAAATCAGGGAAAGGACAAATGAAAGTGACAAAATTTGAGATGTTTTTGCACCTGATCGTATATATAGCCTAAATTAGTTATTTATTTATTAGTATATTTTTTATAGAATGTTTTTAGCATTAATTAAGTTAATTAAGTTTGTATTTTACCCAGTTTAGGTCAGTTGATAATTTATTACTGTATATTAGTGAAAGACTCTATGTATTTAAGTTATTTAAGTTACTAAATTTCATGATTGCTATGTATTTTACAGGCGAAGAGCCACCCAGTGGAAGTACTGTAATAAAAGCCATTACTATTATTATTATTAGGTCTTTATTGTTCCGTTCAGATGTTAACAGCATTTTAGGGATCCTGCTCAACGGTGTTGTTTACCAATTTTAAATGGTAAATGTATGAGTATTGTAGCCAGTTGCTTTTAGCCAGCAGTCATTAGGATAGGCCTTGAACTTTCAGAATTTATCACTGTTAAGTTATAATTTAAAATATACAGTGACATACATAAATAAAGAATGGCAGCCGCTTCTTTCAGATTCCAATTTAGCTTTAATGTTCGTAAATTCAATACAGTTTTCATTCTTGGTGGATCGTACCATGCGTGACTCCTTTGTCATTGGAGCTTTAAGCCTATACTGAGGTGTCCGCGGGTCCTTCTTTTGATTTTGTCTCGTCAGTGATTATGACCTGGACTACACTATACCGGATTGTTAGCGGAGCGAAGTGACTCCACATCGGATCGGCTGTTGAACCACACTGCTTCGTATGAATCCGGTATGACTCCGCTCCGCTGGGAAAGTGGTATGACTCTGCTCCGCTGCGGCTTTCTAGCGGAGCGGAGTCAATGTGTTCCAGTCGAATCCGGAACATGACCTCCTCAGACTCAGCTCCATGCGCGTATTCGCCTCGTTCCCTTGTTATTGTGTCAAGTGATGTTTGCTTGGGGAGGTTTCCTAAGGTAGTGCATGGCAAAAAGCTCCGTATCTTTGTGATGTTTAAATTTTACGCCCTTCCTGCAGTCAACTGCCTCGAATTCTCTATTCTTTTTGAAAGACCATGAACAAGTTGCCACTGCATGTGTGAGATTGTTTAGATCAAGAAAACACGGAAAATCAGGCAGAACATTTAGGAGCACAACGTTGTAGACAGGGAACTGTTGATGACGGGTGTTCTGTAACATGCCGCCGATAATAGATGGATGCAATTCTACTTGTACTATCTGAAGTAACGATACAACATCAGCCAAAAGGACAAACGAAACTGACAAAATGGAGAATTTCTTCACCCGATAGTATAGATAAATATATTATGCTTCTTCAATACAAGGTCTTGATTATTCCTTTCAGATATCAACAGCGTCACTAATCGACAGAGAGGCTGATTTGTTCTTCATCGAGGCTGTCCTCCATTCCTTTCAGGTCTTCAATCTCAGTGACTTTGGCAGGGTTAATCTGAAGGGTGTTTGGTTTGCAGAATGATTGCATGCTCTTTGTAGCATTCAATGGGTTGTTCGTAAGCTTCTTATCGTCCTTTTGAATAACATGCATGTTTGTAAGAACAGCATCGGCTTCCTGTGGCTTATCTAGCTGATGTTTTATCTGTTTGAGCGGTTCTAGAATTTGAAGGTCAGCTGATTCATATTGCTTGATGCTTTCGATTGTCTTTGCTGCTAGCTGTTCCTCTGCTGCTCTAAGCTGATCTTTCAAGTTCTTCATTATATTTTCATTTTCTTCCATTAATTTCTGATGGCGTTGTTCATTCATTTTCAATTGATAGGCTAATTTAGATATCTCTGCATCTTTATCTTTGAGCTTCTTTTCCAACGTGGTGAAGACCCCTCTCTCCTTGTCTTGCAGCTCACGAACAGTGATCAACATTTGCTTGTATTTGGAGCCATTCGCTGCTTCCAATTTGAGGATTGCAATTTCTTGATTTTGTACAGCAATCACATTGTCCCGTTGAGAAAGCTGAAGCTCCAGCAATTTGATTTGATGTTTCAATGAGTTTATCTTTGATGGCTTCCTTAATCGAATGCAGCACCATTTCAAGTCCACAACATCACTGCCTGCACTTGCTTCGGTTTCACTGTCGATGTTCGAGGCTGTCGCTTTCAGCTTCCACGCATTCACCCTGAAGGAAAAGATAATTCTATCGTTAAAGTTTCATCTGTACATCCAAATTGCTCTGTAGTAAATGTCTTCAACATTCATAAATGTGAAACAAACACGCTTCGAGATGATTGCAATTCTTATTTCAATGCCATAAAAATCGAATAATTGGAAAGCGAAATATTTATGAATATGAATGAAGTAAATATTGGTATACCTTGAGCAGTAAGTAGCTTGTAGCAGAATTTTCATTACAATAGTCAGGTTTAGAATCAATCAGAAAATCTTTTTTTTTAATCCACTATCTGTAGGTTGGTTAAATACAAAAGCAATCTTTTCTTAATTTATTGAATGTTAATCAATACAAATGCTTACATATCTGATATAAACTATGAATTTATTTCTCACCAAAGGACTTTGCCAAGAAGAAATTAAGGTAATCTTTGCTATACGATTAAGAAATGTTTGTTCCCAGCAAAGAAAAGACATTGAAAATAATATAATTAATCTGTTTATTCATTGCACTCACCGCATCACTGCTTGCTTCGTATAATCAATCGATTCAACGCACAAGTCAATTCCAAATCAGAATCACTGTCACTATCAACGCAAATGACATCCACGCAGAAACGAAACCAAATAATGGCAACGAAGTAGAACAAGATCACGATTATGACGTCACGATTGAGCTTGACGCCTGCGCACTGCTTCGACGCGAAAGACTGGACTCGGCAGTATTGTGCGTTTATTTTCTGGGTGCATAATGGCAGACACTCAGAGTTTAAACTCAGAGGAGATCAT
>OFHS01005742.1:0-11229 GCA_900245855.1 Calvadosia cruxmelitensis | reverse complement strand
ATTCATTTACTCATCCTGTATATCTTTGTACGAAAATGTTTACCTCGCACGAGGTGGAAATATATTACCCAGATCAATCAATCAATCAATCAATAATTCAATCAATCAATCTTTTTGATAATCAATCAATTTCCAACATTATCATCATCACCGTGAGACATCAACCAGATAAAATACGTACATCCCCCTTGAAACCTTTGAGAATCCAAAATCCGTTAGCTTGATGTGTCCACTTTTGCTGATCAGAATATTCTCTGGCTTCAAATCACGATAAATGACATCCAAATTGTGGAGGTAGTCAAGGGTTGATATGACCTCGATTGCGTAGAATCTAGCCGTTTGCACAGGAAATCTTGCAGCATTACGTAAATAGGAAAACAATTCTCCCCCAGCAACAAATTCAAACAACATGTATAATCTTCTTGCATCATGATGGGTCCATAAGCTAAGGAGGTAGAAAACATATTATTGCAATAAAATACTTCTAAACTATAATGACCTACATACTAGAGAACATTTTTTAATATGCATGGAACGATCGGAACCTAAATATGCAATTCAATAAAAACTGTAAAAATTTCCTTGTTCAACAAGGCTTTATTAACAAGCGAATGACTTGTCTTACTGGTCTTCCTCGGTATCCTCCACAATATAAACCTCATAAAGCATAACAAACATACCAGTTAGTTGGACTGTGAGTCGAGCTCCAAGATATTTGATTGGAAGCAACACATCCTTCCACTAGACACTTACACAATCTGTCTTATTGAACAATTATTATAAACAACAATCTGTCTTACAAGTGACCATAATACACCATTTCTTAAGTGACCACCTGTCTTGAGTGACCATCTGTGTAGAGTGACCAATTGACCACATGTCTTAATTAAGTGACCACCTGTCTTAAGCGACCACCTGTCTTAAGCGACAATCTGTGTAGAATGACAAGCAGACCACATGTCCACCTGTCTTGAACGACCACCTGTCTTAAGTGACCATCTGTCTTGGCTTGAGTGACCATCTGTGTAGAGTGACCAGCGGACCACATGTCCACCTGTCTTAAGCGACCACCTGTCTTGAGTGGCCACCTGCCTTATGCAACCACCATCAAGTGTCTCCGGAAAAATTCAAGCAATGCTATTTGCGTCTATGAAGTGACCACATACACTTGTAAGAACCCTATTAGAATCTTCATTAGGAGGCTACTTACAGAGGAGTTTGACTGTGTTCTATTTTCAAAATTCGAGGGAAACTTGAAATTCAATGACTCGTGAGATGTCACCTTGGTTTTTTAATGGTATTGGGTCATAGGATAGTTTTATAGATATTTTTATACAGTCAAAAGTCATTCATCGCACTTGTAAGAAAAATTTTTATTGGTAAAGATATGAGCAAGTAATATTTCTATATTAAGGATGAATTCCAGTTACAATTATACATAATTGATTAAAGTCATTTTGTTTGTATATTTTAATATAATATTATTCTCCCTTGAGATACTGAAGAATACTACAGTCAAATTTGTATTAGCGGCCACCTCTATAGAGCAGCCACTTGTGTATAAATGCCACTCTTCATAACCCCAAAATGACAATTTCTATAGCAATCAACCTGGACAGAAAGGCCACCTGTCTATAGAGATCATTTTCTTCGGGCTCCAAAGGTGACCATTATAAACAGGTTTCACTGTTATGCAAAAAGGCGGAGAGGGGACAATGGAACGGATTGTTGTCATGGCAACACTATTTCATCCTCATCATGATATTCTTTTTGACGATCATTTAATCTTGTGTTGTAATGTACTCAAGCATGGCATATTGACAAACGTGTATACAGTTACCGGTTTTATGCCACTTGTCCGTGCAGCGATGTGAATTTTTTGTTTATTTCATTCAAAATTTTATTTCAAAATACATTATACTTGCAACTACAGTAAAACCTGTCTATAATGGTCACCTTTGGGACACAAGGAAAATGACCTTTACAGACAGGTGGCCGTTCTGTCCAGGTTGATTTCTATGGAAAGTGTCATTTTTGGTTTATGAAGAGTGGCCTTTATACACAGGTGGCTGCTCGATAGAGGTGGCCGCTAATACAGGTTTGACTGTACTAGATAGTAGCTTAACCTTGATAAATCCATAATCCAAATAAATATTACAGGTAAAAAGGCCTAATCTTACTACCATCAAAATTAATTGCTACAATATTTACATCATAATCTAAAACTGGCAAACAACAACCGCTGGGCAGGGTCCCTTTTCTTTGTTCGACTTTTTTAATAAAGACAAGTAACAGAACCACTTACAGTACACTTTCACAAGACTTTGACATACTTTTAATCATCTAACAATTCAAAAACTATAAGCCAACATTATTCCATTATTTACCTGTTTAACTTCAATTATTGTTGATGGAACTAAATTGAAAAACACTTGCGTCATGCGCTGGTTTGTCTCAACTAAAGTCTCGCAAATTTAATCCGACAGTAAAGAACAACTGGATTAGCAACGCCACTCATTACGTCATTATTGCATTGTAAGTTACGATTGGATCCTAATTCTATTTACCAGATTAATTCCATCGTTCATACGTTATGCGTGGGAGACACATGATTGGTTCTTTGGAATATAAGACGAAACCCCCTGTGAAGTCCCCCAACGGGAGTCATTCGAATGGTGAATAACCAACTTACCATTGGACAATAAACGGGTGATCCAAGCGAAGGAGGATCGACCTTTCGTTGTTCACGTGTTCCGTTTGGTTCAACTTAATAATATCCTTGATTTTCATTACTTTCATTGCGTAGTATGAGCATGTTCTCAGTTCCGTTGCCAAAAAAACCCGACCAAATGTCCCAGTTCCTGTAGAAAATACAACATAACGAACATATTTATCTGATCATAACGAATAATTATATCGAAGTATAATAAATGATGAAGGATCTGGTTTGCAAGGATACGATAACAGATTACCACCGATTACCAATCGTCAATCGCTTCATTCGTATCGTCTGTCTTATAAGCGAACCTTCTAACGGCGGAGAACATGTCTCGAATTAACCAATCATATCGAAACTAGACGTTAAGAAACACTCTAAACTATAAGCTTAGCAACGCTACTTTAAAAGAAACGAAAACTAACTCAAAGGAATCAAACTTGGATTAGCAACATGAAGATTCCAAAACGGGATTTAAACTCACCAAGCGTTGCTCCAATATCCAAACAATCAAGGGAGAACTGTGCGTCAGGTGTCTTGACTGCATCGACTTTGACAGCAGGTTTATTGTAAGTCTTATTTTGATTTGAATCCAGACTACATTCGAAGGATATCCCTTGTAATAACCAAGAATTCTTTCTCAGTTTCGCCACAATTGCCTCGCGTTGTAAAGATCGTTTCTGATCCACTGAAGACGCCATCGATGTTGGCCCTCGCGGTAGGGTTTGCCTATGTCGAATGAACAGCACCCTTGTGGCCAGACGCTCCAATAAGAACCTAACACCGTCAATCCATCACCAAGTAAGAAGGTCGACTCTTCGGAAATCAGTAAAATTTTGTCAACACGAGTGATTGGTCAGTCAGGCGTCACACTTTTAAAGAGGACACGCCTCGCTTGACAAACGACAGAAGCATGGTTGTGCATAATACGACCCTTGACTTACTCATGCTTCCAAGGGGATTGTTGGAAAGGACAGCCCTGCCACAATTACCGCCGACATGAGCATTGTATTAAATTTTCAATTAACTCCAAAGCACATCGAGGCAGTCATAGGCAATGAGGAAGTTAGGCAGCCTCGCTGCCAATTGATACGCATCGTCATTGACGGTAAATCGGTCAATAGAAAGCTCTATTTCAAAACCCGAAAATAGTAACAGTGGGCATTAGATCATAAGATGTAAACCATACAGCGCACTTGTTTACATCACGCCGTGCATTTTCCAACGCAAAAATCGATGCTCACTGTCTCCATTGCGTTTATCTTTTGAAAGAGCCGCGAAACCAACGCAGTTTTGTTCACTCATACAATGATGCCATTGTAATTTGGCATGTGAATTAGCTTGTCAAGAGTCAACATGGATGCCAAAATTAGTCTGACTTGAAGCTATGACGATTCGATATCCTAATCGATAGTTGATCTCTGCGCTAATAGAGAGGAACAGAATTGCGACAGTAGCGTAGCTAATGAGCCGAGAAAGGATTATGCTGACTCAGAAACTGTTTTGCAAAAAGGGAAAACGTGAGTAAGGTTTCGTGCCGCTTCGACATTACCGGCAAGAGAATGCGTCGATGTTTCAATGGCCTCTTGTTTAATCATGAACCCTCCCACTAGTTCATTCTAGCCTCGCACTCCCTGGCACCACATGGCATTGCGTCACATAAATAACCCTAAAAATCTTTTGAAATATAAAGCCTTTTCAATAAATCTATATAAGTTCTAGATTATGTAAAAACGCATTCAATTGCCTGTTAATTGTTTAATCAACTTTCCTTCTATAACCTCATAGAGATAAGGCTCCCAAATGTAGAATATTTCTATCCATGCAATTATTTAATTATTAATGAGCCTCGTAATTAAGATGCCAAGTAATGAATATAGTAGGGAATTAATGAAAGAGATTTCGTGCAGGACATTAAATGATTTATTGGATTCGAAACGAGTAAGATCATTGCTCGGCGGCCATAAATCCACGCTGAGAATACTTGAAAAGCTAGCACATGGCCCATGGGCACTATAAGTTGTACAGAAAATCTATACCACTGTAGACTAGTTTTAGCTACAATCCTACAACAATATGATCTGTAATAAATAGTAAACATAGTTGATTACTAAACGGGGTTACTACGGTCTGCAATGACCAAAGATTCGGGCGTTCCCAGCTCTTGCTGATGATACGACGAGCGATTTCAAACAGAAATGATTTCTTCAATCAGGTATGAGCAGGATACACAACAGGTGCAGAAATTAAAGCTCAGATGACTTGCATGAACATATCCAAATTATAAATCTACAGAAATGTCACCCTGTTTACACGATCGCATTTTAATGAATTGCTATCCAGATTCGCTCCTCTTCTAAACGCGCCTGTTTACACGAGCGTTCGTGCCACCGAACAGCCATCATTTCTCTCTATTGTTTGTCATTTGTACATGCGATCGGGATAGCGATCCTAAAATTGTCTACACTACGTGATTTTTACAGGATTGCTTTTTGTATGGAGCGTATTCGGATAGCAATCTACCAGACTTCTGAGGTTGAGCCATGATTGAACGTATCCGGATGGCTATCCCGATGATTACATGACTAAAAAATTTGAGGATTTCTATCCAGATAGAGCGTATCCGGATAGCAATCCATTAAAATGCCGTCGTCTAAGCTGGATAAAAGAGACAAATCTTGGACTTGCTTTAACCATGACGCTAACTGAGTGCCATACAACTCCCTTCAAAAATTGGCCTGTTATCTCGTGAACTGATTGTACAATTTCTTTGAAGCAGTAATTAAGTTATAAGTTGTCAAATAGCATTTTAAACTATTTATAATCATAGTAATTATAACTCAGAACTTTCAGCAGTCGTAAGCCACAGCATCTAGCAATTTGGGGCTTACAGTATAGGGTTTAGCTTCACAAGATAATGCAGACGAGCCTCTTACTGAAGCCACTGTCTGCCTCATTTCCAATTCGCTATTGACGGTGCCATCTTGAATTTTGGCCTTTCTCTGTGATATTTGTTCCGACTAGGTATGCATCTTTCAATCTAGTAATATCCTTCAGCATCAATGCCCCCTAAGTTTTCTGAACATCCCTGATGATTGAAAAATACCAGATCGTGTTGTTCTAAATGTTATTTGTGTGTATGCTGCAAATGATATAAAGTTTTCGAACTTAAAATGCACCCGATGATTCTTGTTGCCTAGAAGGCGATAATTCTCTTGCTCATTGTATCACAGAAGTTTCCGATAGGGAGCGAGTCGATATGTGATATCGTTTCTCTGATAGATTATAATTGTATTTCGTCTTTATTCTAGTGAACTCACGATGTCGCAGCCAGTAAGGTGAGTACATAGCTATGCCTTGTAAATAGGGGTAGGCCTACTGTTTACAATTTTCTATGTGACCATGTGCATTCCCTTTCGTGGCAAGATCATTTTAATTGGTTTGTCACTAGAATGAATGCCAAAGTAATTCAACTCTTGATAGCTGGCTCAGACTTCATGTGTTTGTGTCAGAGAAATCGAGCTGGACATTTCATGATGAGAAGCTTGTAAAGTTGTGGAAAAACTTTGCATCGCCAAACTACCTACAGCAAGGAGCAAGCTGGCAATTGCCTTGCCCTCTGCAGACCATTTCGATGTTCCAGTCAGAATGGAGATAGCTGCAATATTCCAGTTATGGATTTTAATTGCAATAGCGGTTAGCCTGCGGCTATAGTACTGCTAGCCAGTTTCAGTCTAGATGGTCAGTATCTATTACTGTTATTTTATCAATCACCGTTAATTTGGTTTAATTACTAGGCTTTACAGCAAAGGTATCTTCCTCGGTTACACCAGAGGTCTTCGAAATCAGCATGAAAATACCTCATTAATCAAGATCGATGGAGTAGCTGCACGTGATGATACCTCATTTTACCTTGGCAAAAGATTGGCCTATGTGTACAGAGTCAGGAAGAAGACTGTTTCCAAGGGTGACAAGAAAGCCAGCAGGATTCGAGTGATCTGGGGAAAAGTCACGCGACCTCATGGAACTACCGGCGTTGTGCGCGCTAAGTTCAGGCATAATCTTCCAGCTAAGGCTATCGGAGCGACTGTGCGAGTGGTAAGTATAATGACCATCTAGAGACTAGAAATGCCATTGATGGGGATGTCAATATCTATGGATATCACTAGTTGTTAAGTAATAGTATGTAAAGAAGGGCCACAACATTGACTACTCAGACACTGTTTTCGCAAAATGCAAAGCGCTGATGAATACTACTTCACCAATGAGGAGTACTTGTTTTTCTTTCTTTAAATTCTTCTGTATTATTCACAAGTGCTGGCCATTTCCGATACAAAGCTATCATTTAGTAGGATTCCTAGTATGGTATATTAATGTAATTCTCATATTCATTCACATGGAGTCTCCTTAGAATATTTGGCAGCAGACCGTACAGTGATTTTTTTAATTGTTTAGATTAAACTCAGGTCTTACAAATGCAGATTAACTAATTTTCTCTGCTCGAAAAGATGATTGCCGTGCCAGCTATTTTGTCTCGAAAGTTAGACGTGGCTCTTTTGTGCAACTTGAATTAAATCAATTCACGATGCATTCTGAAATACCACTAATCACATGCATGGAAACTCCTTATGCTCAATGTTTTCATCCTTATTTGTATCAAACAATTACAGTCAAACCACCTCTGTAGAGCAGCCACCTGTGTATTAAGGCCACTTTTCACAACTTGAAATAACACTTTCTATAGAAATCAACCTGGAGAGAAAGGCCACTTGTCTATTAAGGACATTTTCTCAGGACCATTATGGACAGGTTTCACTGTAACATGAATGTCTGTTAGAGAGCTTGGAGATGAAAAGTCTAAGTTGCCCCTGTAGTACTTGAAAATTGCTTTCGAAACCGACATGGACTTGTACTTGCTGCCACACAATCTGTCAGCTTATACTTTCTTATACAGTAACCACAATCTATTTTACCATGATTGTGCTGTTTGGTAACAAAATGCTCAATAGTTACATGGTATTGTCTTTTTCTTTCAGATGATGTATCCATCCCGTGTGTGAAAATACTTGTTGATGCCATTAAATGTTGAAATAATACATTTGCTGGTGTTACCTATGTCGGTGTGTTTGGCTTTGACTGCCTTCTGTTCGTAACACAAAAAACAAAACAATGTGCTCATTTGGATGTCTAGCATCTTTGTGCTTTTATTATATACAAACACTCCTATAAAGTTGCTTCTGATACGAAATTTACGTCCCAAGATGTTTCCTTGCACATGTAGGACAAGGTTTCTAAATATTATATTTTACTTACAGAGAAGCTATGTCTCACGAAGTGCTACCTCGTAACGTAACTCATTGACTGTCGCCATTTTGAACAAACAGAACGGAGAGATCTGAACTGTAGCACTTTCTTAACTAGCCAGGCTTCATGGTGCATTTGCTGCCAACAAGCAGTCTTTACTGGCGAGGTCCTTCAGAACAGTAGCAAATTGTGAGGCATCCTTTGCTCTCTGGACCACAGCTTGACCTACAGTAGACATTGGACAGCATTTCCAATCAATGTAGCTGTATCACATAGCCCAAGGCCAAAATACTTACCGGTAAACTAAGTGCAGAAACTACAAAAGGCCTCATAAGCTGGGATTACGCATTCTCAGAAGTTTGCTAGCACGACAAGCATATATTCTAAACTACTGTTTGCACTTCGTTTGTGAGTTAGATGAGCAGCCAGTTGCCATGCAAGTCCCAAACAATCCATCTGTGACCCACCTTGTATGCTCTCTTGAGATGATTCGATCTCTGACAGCATCTTGTCCATCTGAAGTATGAAATAATTGGAAAGGCATAATTGAATAGGAGTGTGATTAATTAAGCAGTAAGATATTAATTTAATAAAGTTCTACCGTATTTTCCTACATTGGGTAAATGCTCAGTCGAACCCAGTTAATAATTATGCCAGGCCGGTGCAGCTAAAAATTAATTAAGAGGCAAATTTGCAAAGTCAACATGGCAAACAGCATCCAATCAGTGGGGATAATAAATAGTCGTTGGACATTATCCGATGGGATAATAGCCATCTCTTTTATTTACTTCACAGCATTTAAATGGTCAAACCTGTCTTGAATGAACATTCAAGGCTCAAATGATGGACTGCATTGTTTCTTGACACTGGTGGTTTTACGACAAGTTAGACCGTGTCACTCATACACCATACATGTCAGATGTCCCTGTGAAATAGTCAAATTCACATAGGCTGAAATAACCAACACTATACCTCCTCTTGAATTAGATCAATTTCTTGCTCTTCAGCATCTATCGCCAAACAGAAGTACCGCGACTAGAGATGGAAAAATACATTCAGTCACTTCACTGCTAACAAAACACATGGTTCTTGGGATGTCAGTAAGAGAGTAGAATAAGCACTTAAGCAGTGACAGTCATGATATCAAGTTATCAACTATCAAGAAATAATTATAATTTAAGCTCCAGGAAAGGAAATAATTTCAGTTGAAAAATTAAGCCAAAACCTATGAACTGATGGTTGGTTGGAGCACACATTGCCTAATTGGCTAAATCCTCGCACTGCAAATACCATTACAAATTACAATCTTGATAAACAACAAATTAACACAATAAAGCAACACTGACCGCATAAATAGGACAGTTTCTGGCAAAAGATCTCATGCGGGGCTAGAGGCCAGACAAAACAACCTCCAGAAATGATTTTTATTTACCAGATCTTCACCTGTTTGATTTTTTCCCGAAGATCGCACAACTGCATATCGAGGGCTTCCTCCATTTCCTTTGTGCACGGTGTCTCACAATCAATCTACAAGGAGAAAATTTTTGTGAAATCTTAGCTCGAATTGGAATATGCTGTATTGTACTGCGTAGGGCGTATATCTGCCGTAAGAGCTGGGCCAGATGCATTTGTTAATCGATTGTAAAGTGAAACCTGTCTAGAATGATCACCTTTGAGACATATTAACAGGTGGCCTTTCTGTCCAGGTTGATTTCTACAGAAAGTGACATTTGGGCCTTTGGGGGGTTATGAAAAGTAGAGTTTATACACAGGTGGTCGCTCTACAGAGGTGGCCGCTAATAGAGCCGCTTGACTGTACTTGTTATAGATCCCTCATTGGTCCAGCTCTAGCTGCTTGTGAACAACGTAGAAAAACAACAGATTACAAGTAGAAAAGACCATTAGACCATAGGTATACAATCTCAACACTACTGGATAAACAAGATACCAGGTTCTTGATGGAGCATTCATACATGTGCAGGAAGAATACAGAATAGAGTAAGACGTTCTTATATACAAACCTTGTCATCCGATATGGGTACATTCTCTGGAATTTTGAAGATATTGTGGCGATAGTACGTCTGAACAAAATAGAATAAATAAAATTAATGATGAATAGGCCTGCACTATCATGAAGAGTGAAGGAGACAGTGGTGGAATCCAATGACTAATGGATGTGAGTAATACATCTGTCTGTGGATATATAGTGACACAGCACTTTATACTTGCCTCTAATCTGTAGAAGCTTTCTTGAAGATCTCTCGACATCAGGCAATGCATGTTATATTTTGACTGAAAGGCAAAACCCAGTACATTTAGTACATCAGTTACAGAGACATTACGAGTAGAAATGTAAACTAATTATTTCTGCAATGGATTTAAAGAACATGTCGGAATCTCCACTCTCCAGTAGGCAGTCTGGCTACATTTGGAAATATGAATAACTAAAAGGTGCAAATGGATTCAGATGACGAAGGTGACATGGTGCATAACAACATGTGTTCTTACAATTTGCATGTTTTGTCTTGTAATCCCCTTGTTCAATTTATCCTGAGAAAAAGAAAGAACGTTTATGAAGCTCACAGTGACATGTCATAGCACGACTTAATGGTTATACAGTTGTAGTCTCACCTCTTCAAGGATCTTTTGCTCGACCTCTTCCAAAGCATCTTCTATCAAATCCAGTATTTCATTTTCAACTGAAAAACATGGCATTTCAGCTTTCAAGTTCAGCAGCTCAATCACTATTTCAAAACATGCAGTATTTTTCATAAATTTCATGTGCTTTTTCTTTCCTTTACCAGAAATTTTACAACGTTTACAATTATGTTACACCGATCTGCAAAGTTTGTTTTCTTGAAAGGAGGGTGACAAATAATTTAAAGTCAGTCTCTGAAAGTATGTATGTATGTATGTATTTGACTCTCAAAAATTTTACGAATATTTGACAGAGCAACGCCAACAAAATTATGTTTACAGCTAGTAATAAAAAGAACGGTGCTTGATTGGATATTAAAAGGACAGTGCATATATGTACATAAAAAAAAATTAAAATTGTTCTCTCGAGGACTTGAGGTGTGCCATTCCACTTCTGAGCTTCTCAGTTGGTGGATATGAGAGCATGATGGATAGTGCTAAGCCATTGGAGCTTTTTGCCTTTAAATTGGCGCGTTTGGTGTCCAGCGTCGCAGATGCGTCTCGTACGCCTT
>OFHS01005741.1:0-11230 GCA_900245855.1 Calvadosia cruxmelitensis | reverse complement strand
TGAAGTGTTATTTATCCTCTCTGCACTACTCTGTAGCTATTTGGCCCATTTTTCAATATCTTATTTTAATTACAATTACAGTACATTGCAAAACTGTTACGGTATTTAGATTCTCAATAGCCAATGAAATGGAACGGTCAAAATTGTAATAGATTAATTCTACATATAATTATGCTGATTATTCAAAGCAAATTTTGTCAAGGATTTGCTTCTTTGCTAATGTCCTGTATTAATCAGCTTCCTGCAATATTAACAGTAATTGCACGCAATCGCACAAGGAATGAGCACATTCAATCCTGTCTTGAACGACCGCCCAATGGACCAATGACAAATAGTCTGTTTGCTGCCTGCTGTCGTTTGAGAGTAGTAGGTTGTGTTTCTTGGGCAGTCAAGGAGCCATTACATGGTCGTCTCATGTAACAAGTGGTCGCTAAAGTCAGGTTCTCCTTCAGATGAGTTCTACTTAGACTGAAGTTTGATGCAATATTCAAATAAACCGGTCTTTAGGTTTCTTCCATGCAGAATAAATGCAGACACATTTACTACTCATTTCTCGTGACTTGTTCATAACAGTCACAATGAAAAATTTAAAAAGGCCCAGCGCACGCTGCTAGCGGGCGCAGCCCGCTAGTCTATATCTAAATCAACAAGGTTGTGCGTAATGTTAGACATCATCTGTAGGTCGCTTTTTATTCGTCTTAACTCCAAAGATTCCATATCCAAAATCGCTAGTCTTTCTTTATATGACATATCATAATGTCCACCAGTAAAGCAGATATGTCGAGTGAAATTGCGTTCAACTTTTTCAATCATCTTGATATCTCGTACCAAGCAGGGACTCCAGACGGGTGATGCTGATTCTAGGATTGGCCTAACATATATCTTGTAGGCATTGAGGAGGATGTCTGGGTCACTTGACGAAAAACACTTTCTAAAATGACGACCTTGAATACGCCTTGGCAGCCAGCATGGAACAATGCGTCGAGGGTTTTAGATTTGAAGTAATAATAACACCCAAGTCTTTGATCTTGTCGACTTCTTTGAGCTGGTGTCCAGATAAAGTGTATTCGCACGAAGGAATGTTTCTGTTTCCAACATAAAATATCGAGCACTTGTCAAATGCAATGCGCATCTGCCATTTCTCAGTCCATTCATGTAATGAGCTAAGAGATTGCGACAAAGATGAGCTGGCGTCTGCTCTGCAGGAGAATACTTTTGCATCATCGGCAAATAGTTTGATACTGCAGTGTTCTTCTAGACAAGTAATAATGTCATTTACGAATAAGATAAATAACAAAGGTCCCAGCACTGAACCTTAAGGCATTCAACTGACGACAGCTAGCGATTTTGACAAAACTTGATCGATGGAGACACGCTGAGTGCGACCAGAAAGAAAAGCAGAGATCCAATAAAGAAGTTCCGATTGGATTCCATAGGCTTTGAGCTTAATAATTAATTTTTGATGGGACACGGTATCAAAGGCCTTGCTGAAATCGATGTACACGGTATCAACACGCAAACGTTTGTTGATAGCTTGACTCCAGGATTGCAAAGTGTCCAGTAATTGAGTGCATGTTGAGCGACGTGAGAGGAAGCCGTGTACTTGCATGTTAGATGAAGTTTTTTTAAATTTATTTCTGACCTTGTTCTGTTTTAAACTCTTGAATGAATACATGATTTGAAGCACGTTTTTTTAAAATTTATTCGACAATTTTGACATAGAATCTAATTTTTGAAATTGATCTTCATAGATATGGCTATAGCACTGATTCTAAATTTCGTCATTGTGTCAATTTCTACTGACAAATATGACGCCTTTGCGTTTCAATCTTAATGGCCCTGTTCATTTCGGAAATATAGCTTCCAACCGAAGAGGGAATCCGAGCTCTGGAGGGCAAAGAAAGTTTTTGTCCGCAGAAATGGACATGATGACGTAATTTGGAATCAGTCCCATACGGTGGGTGCTGTTTGAGGCGTGTTTCCTGCCAGGCGTACGTTGGCAAGGTCTCTGCCCCAAACAAGAGAGTGCTCAATAAGCATGTGTGGTAGATTGAGATCGTTGTTTCTCGACGCCCTTCTTGCATTGCTAGGCTGTTAAACGTTGTTACTAACTGCTTTGCCAATTCTTCCAGACAGTTTTCATGTATATAATTATAATAATTATAATCCTTCACTCTGGCTGCTGACAGTTAGCTAGTAGAGCCTGAGAACTGCTGCATGTTGATCCTACAAAATTCAGTGGCGGCGCTAGCCTAAAATATCTGGAGGGGACAAAACCAAGTTTTGGAGAATCCCTTTGCAGCAATGACCAGAGTTGATTGAAACTACAGCTGGGGGGTCGTTTTTGCACTGAGCGGGGTCCAGGACAGCGCCCTGGTGAGGCTGCGGAGCGTAGCCCCAAAAAATTTGACAAATCCTTCACAATTTTGCAGATTGCTTTGTCTGGATGACATTTTCAAACATTATTGCTTCTCTCACGTCTCCTTCCATATTCTAAACAATAGCTTACTAGGTGTAATTACGACACCTCCGAAATCCCCCTCTCCTATGGCGAGTTTCTTGACGAATTTGGAGGAATTGAAAACTCCGGCGACCTAAACTTCAACTGGGAGGACGCGTCCCCCAGTCTACCCTCTGGCGCCGCCCCTGCTACAAGTATATTACCTTTGTCTTATTTGTCATTCGTGCATATTGTGTATTGATGACTTGGTGTTACCAGCACAGCCATATACTAGCATATAATTATTTCCGTGGTATTGAAACGTGATTTCCTGGCGATTTTAAGAAACTACCTTGGAAGGTTCTTCTCGATGGTTAAGTTACAAACTTTAAACTGCTATATGAAGTTTTTAATTTGTAAAGAGTTCGTAAATAGGTTGTAATTTTAGAGGTAATTTTTTAATTGAAGATATTATTGTATTAACATATTAGTTTTATTATTTATTTCTGACCTTGTATTGTTTTAAACTCTATAATAAATAATTTAATTTTATCGTACTGTACCAGTTCTCTTTGAAGGCTTTCTCGACCAGCATGTCAATCGTCTTATCAAATGGCACATTTGCGAAGAATGCTGTTTACATCACATGACACTAGAACACCATCACTTTTAATATCTTGTTGCCTAATTCCTCGGTTAAGTCGAAAACATCAACTATCGTAAATGCCTTTGTTGAGAGGGGGTTTAGTGTTTCGTCTAGCCGTCTTGCAAGTGCTTATTGTAGCTGTGAATTGCTGTCAAAATCGGTAGCATCTTTAAAATTACTTTGTGTATTCTTGAGAGACCATTTGTAGGTCTGGATCACTTTGGTAAAACAATTAAGCAGTTTTTCTGGCAAGATTACATTAATTATCTTAATTGGGCATTTTGACGTTACACCAAGAGATGCTAATGTGAAGGAGGCTGGTCTCTCTTTGGTATGGGAAAACAACAAGGAATAAATGAATTTACCACGGAAGCTAATCGTTGGCTCCCTCAACAAGCGATTGTGTGTTCTGCTACGCAAATAATACAGACCTTGTGACAACGTAGAGTCTGACTACGACCGACAGAAGACTTAAGCAGTTTGCTAACACAGGTCGACGCCCAACCCATTTGCTGGTTACACGCCTCATAAGCAACTAAGTCATTACTGATAACAGAAAGCACCACAGCCGATGTTCCCTGATATAAGACACGGAAAATGGATACAACCAATACCATTAGCTTACTCTATTTCAATGCCCAGGAAAATGATGCTATCACTCGAAATCATCACGGAACTCCCGATTGATGCGAGCAGCCTAGACACCATACATATTCTCTTTTTAGGAGCAATCGAAATCAAATCATATTCCTGACATTCTTCGACGGGAAGCACGTGCCAGATATAATTGAACAAAACAGTTTCTGGATATCATTGCGTTGAAAGTTGCAAACCTACTTCTCATGGGTAGGATACGAATTCAAGGCGAAGAAAAAAACATACACTTTTGACAGGCTAAATATTTACAATATATTATAATAACATTCAATTCTCGGTCATGTACAGAGTAAAGGAAGACAACAAATTACATATTCATAGATTCAATATCATGAGGTTGCCTTGTCAACGATAGTAGCTCGTTCCATTTCTCTTTTGTTGCTTCTGGCACCAGGCCTCTTCTATGTTCGATGGAAATTGTTCTGACGGCGGCATTTAAAGATGTGACTAATCGAGACAGCTCTGAAGCCATGGCAACGGCAGTCTACAATCGAAAGTAATAGATTAGTATAATTATGGTAAAAGCAAGAATGAAGTAGAATCGGCACTCCCTTCGAAACCCCTTGGCCTGGCGAGAGCGTATTCTAGGGCCGATGGTCACGGCATGCAGCATTTAACGACATTTTGCAAAGAGCTTTAGCGTCGGCACTTATCCCATCATTGCTGTAACCTCCTGGGGCCTTATTCGTGAACCGGGACTAAAGCGTAGTCCGGGACTAAACGTCAAGTCTCGAACTATCCGTACTCCCGGTTCACGAATAAGGCTCATGCATGGGGTCTTATTCATGGACTGCGACTAAAGAGTAGTCTAGGATTAAATCTCAATTCCCACATACATATGTTAGCAATTTAGTTCAGGCTAGGAGTTCAGTCTCGGACTATGATTTAGTCCCGGTCTATGAATAAGGTCCCTCGTCTCTCCAGAAACGACGGGGAAAGACCAGACGGTCTCACAGAGATATAATGGAGTGGAGGTAAAAGCACAGTTTGGAATGTTACATGTGTGCACACATTGGCACATACATTCAATGGAGCAAGCAGGAGGGGCAGCTGATAAAGCAGAGCGCAGGAAGACGTCAAAGTACTCCTCTCTATCTAACAACTACGAGTTTTGACAAATCGACATAGAGACGGTGAAAAGCTTCGAAGTTACAGCTAACTTTCTATTAATCTTGGGTAAACAAACTCTCAAAAGCCATCGGAGAACCCAGATCCAGATCTTCTCCAATCATCGCATAAGCGTGACTGTTTAGGGAGGAAACGCTCTTTCTGTTTAGGAACTTTGCCATCCAACAAAATGCTTTACGAGACTTTTAATTTGTAAATAGTTCTGCAACTCTTATACATAGCTTTTAATAGTATTCTCACGATAGATTAACTTTTATTTATTTGTTAGTATCTTAATTAGATTCATATTAAATATCATCTTACATGATTATCATAGATCTGTATCCTCTGTGATCAGACTGGAATTATTATAATGAAATAAAGAAGATTAGAGAACATCCAATCTCATGACCGTTGTAAAGAAGGCCTTGATATGACTGTCAGCCTCTGGTCGCCTTACGCAGGGAACGAGTTGGACGGTGTGCGTATAAAGACATAACCGTATCAGCGGGTCGCCTTAAGAGTCAAGAGGGCCTACAGCACTGCTTCTAATGAGGCCTCTCTTAGATTGTTAAATGTTTTGAAACTTATGGCTCTGGTAATAATTTCGTTACTTGAAATGTCAAGTAACAATTTGCTCAATCCCACCCTATAGAAAGTAAGAATAATCAATTCAGTGGCAGTCTTGAGCGAATTTCACGCTGCTTAATTTAAATACTTGACATGTGGATGTTGGAAATTGCCATTAAGAAGGGCCTATCCAAGCTGAAGGCCGAACGCACGTGCTCTGAGTGCCTATTGGATAAAAACGGCCCTGCATAACATATACACAGTAGAACACGCCACTTGTATACGAAGCAATTCCAAAAGCGTTTTTAGCAGTTTCCCAGTTGATTCATATCACAATAAATTCCTATTTCCATAATCAACATACCTCGACATTTGCATCCTCATTGGTTACTGAATCTGTGTTTGCGTGGCCATTCAAATCTACAGTAGAACTAGGAGCTGGGGGCCATTCCCTGTGGGGGGAAGTGACATCACTCAGGGCTACCCAAGCAGAACGAAGCTGTAAAGACAAAAAGAAGTATAGACGCATACATCACATATGCATGTCAGTGAAGTACATTCCATGGGAATTACAATTGATTCTGTCCCCAAACTAGCGACGAATTTGGACAATTATCATTGTACAAAAGATAAAAAAATATATAAAAATGAAAATATATAAATTTAAAATTGTTTCTTGAAATGAGAAATTTCGCTTTTCAATTAGAAACGACATTTTTGCAGTGCAAATAAAATATGACGTCAATTTAATCTGAAACTGGTGATATATACTGTATTATGAGGGATTCATATTTCATAATAATGATAAACTCTTGAGATCCAACTCAAAAGTAACCAGAAAACATAAGCCATATTTAGCGAACATAATCAGAGGCATTACATATTAAAAGTACACCATAGGTCCAAAATCAAGCAGAAGAAATACCGTGGTCTGGAGTGGCTGTTTATTCACAACTTTATAAGGAATCTGCAAACAGAAATGTAAACATGTCTCGGATAGAATTGTAAATAGCATAATATCATACATTTCTAAATAAACAATTGGCAAATATTTAGGTAATGTTGACATTCAAGCAAACAAGCCCATAATACAAATAAACAAAGAAACTAAAATATAGACAAAAAAAGAGAATCAAACAAACATACAGCCAGACAGATAGATAGACAAATATTAGACAGCCACACACACACACAATGAAACAAACAAACACAAACAAACAAACAAACAAACAGCCAATCAAACATACAGACAAGTAAACAGTTATAAAGTCAAACAAAAACAAAACAAATAAATAAACAAAAACAAACACATAGATCACTCACTCAATCAATCAAGCAATCAATCAATCAATCAATCAATCAATCAATCAATCAATCAATCAATCAATCAATCAATCAATCAATCAATCAACTAATTAACCAATCAAATAAATAAATGAATGAATGAAACAATGAATCAATCAATCAGTCAATCAATTAATCAATAAAAATTCCATCATGTAATCAATTAAACTCATCACCATAGATAAGTTGTTTTGGCATTAGCGCTTGGTTTGGTGGGAGCTGCGTACAAGCGAATAGCAGGAATTGGTTTGGTGGGGTTGCTTCCCCGCGAATGGCAGTAGTCGAGATAGCAAACCTGTCACCATAACCAAGCACCAGTCACACTGCTAAGTTAGTGGAATTCCTAAGATTACCTGCTAATAAATTTGAGGGAGAGGGAGGATGGGGAAATTCCTAGCGTCCCAGCCATATTTATCGCGGTGCAAAGTCTAGTGTCGCGTGCGATTTGCAGCCAATGCACAAATTCTGGTAAAGCAAATGTTCCAGGATCTCGCAGGCAGTAGCAATGGTGAGGAGCTGCTGCTCACACCCCACCATCAAGGCCATGTGCTCGGCAATGAGAATGGTAGCAAGAATTCCCTGCCTGATGACACACCACACCTACTGTGCCAAAATGAGACCAGCCTCCATTACAACCCTACCGCAGTTAGCACTATGGCGTGAGTCTAACCTCACCTAAATTACATTTAGCTACATTAAATCAATCAATTACCACACTGTCTCAACATTCAGTAAAGAATGAAGACCACATTGATTGCTATCTCAATGCCACATCACGCAACGTGTACCTTATGAAGGTAATCTTTAAAACAATTCTGAAACTCTTTTGGAATGCATTGCGGGACAGCTTTGCAGTATGGTGTAGTCTAAAATCAGAAGAAAAATCAAGCATACTTTTTCATAAAGCAAATGTCATCCCAGGCAAGCAGTAAAGAAGCCTTGACTTCAGTATCATGCAATCATATTTAGTAAAATGGATAAACTGTAGTATAACTGTTGACATGGCTACCAGCTTAATATCAACTTATGTGTGAGAATCAAGCTTCCTCAAATTTGTACCCGGTAAAATATCGTAACTCATTAATACAGTCCAAAACCGTTAAATAAAATTGTTTCCCATCATGAGCAGCTCAATATGAATTTAAAATCTGAGAAGTAGGGCAAATTAGAATCACCTGCTTTATCGGTTTTATCACGGGTTTTATGTTGTCACTGAAAAAATATATTTCAGACGAGAAATTTGTTTTGTTTTAAGTATCAACTTTCTTAAAATAAGACTTGGTCGAGGGAAGAACAACAGATATATTCAGATCTGGCTTAGTAATTTGTGGCTTGCAATGTGGACAACTATTCTTGTATTGTATATAAAATACATTATGTTGCTGCGTTGTACCATCTATAGAGGACTGTAGGCTTTTTTGCAAAGCAAACAGTGGCTTTGACTTGCTCTCCTGGTAGCCTCCTGATGCTGTGATGGACAAGAATCAAGTATTATTTGTAGCTTTTCGGATGTCACAAGCTGTGTGTGTGCAAATGCTCATGTGACAAAACACACACTGTCACGAGCAGCGCAGGGCCTGAGACAAGCGAGTCAAAGTGAGGCCAGATGCTCCAGTCTTATCAGCACTGTACGTCGTAATACACTCCTTGAAGTGAGAAATTTTGCTTGTGATATAATCCGTGACCGTTCGTACATCGTTTATTTAATCTCTTTAATTACTGTTTCCTGTACTTAGCGTGACACAGCTATTATGTGAATTCGCTTGTAATCTAATTGATCTAATGTCTGTTTGTAATTTGCTGTGGGCAGTCTCCCCTAATTCATTTATAAACCTATTAATAGTTGATCACGTGATCCATGAGGATATAAACGTGTGTTCGTGGATTGAAAAGATCTTCTTGCTTCAGGTCAGAGAATTTGTCTCTTTTCGGACTTGCTGCGCGACGCGACAATTTGCTCTCAAATTAGGAACCATATATTTTGCAGGACGTCACTCCTTTCTTATTATGATCTTGGCCAGAGTACCATATTAACAATAATGAGGTTGGATTATAGCAGGATCATCTGGTTATTCACCTCTGCGAAGGACATCAAGGCCTCTAATGCAGCATCAAAGACAATCCACGAGCGGCTTTTGAACATACGCTTGAATAATAACACCAAAGTAGCAAGACAGTCAGCCTAGAACAAAGAAGATGAATCAAACTAGTTGAATTGTATGGAGTGGGACATTACTGTTGGATTGTTCATCGCATAAAAGTTGTGCGCCGTAAGAGTCGAACTCATAACCTTTGGATTGTTGGTCTACTGCTCTGCTGTTGAGCTAGACGCACCCTTGTTAATCTGCACGAACAATCTCCCTGATATCTCTGCCACCGAGCGAGCCTCATTACATCGTTGTGTACTGGCCTTTTGGTAACACGACCGCCTTTCATTTTACGAACCACTATGAGTTGCTTTGTAGAGTGATTGATTGATTGGTTGATTGATTGTAGGATATTTCAGACATATAAACAAATCTTTACAATAATGTATTACAGCGTTTATGTTATACAGTTGTGCTAAGGTGTATATATATTTTTGTTTGTTTCGTTTGTTTGTTTTGTATATTTTGTTTGTTTGCTTGTTTGTTTGTTTATTGTTTATTTTAGAGTCAGTGTAAACATACGCTCTCCAACAATTACGGCTAATGATGATGGAATAAAGCATGCATATAATTACTAATGTGATCGTAACGACCTATATCATAAGTATAACCTGATTAACATTTACCGTAGTACTTCTTAATAATTATCAGTGTTTTATCATTACAATGGAACCTCGTTACTGTGACATCCCTACAGTTCTCACGCCACACATTATGATGAAAAGCAGTAGTGACACTAAGTGGGTTAAAATAGTTGATTCTGACAGAGCTTGCTTCTCCAGCTGAGGTGATAATAATCAAGTCATGCTATTAACGATACGATTACGGTGATACCAAACGGGGTTATATTTACTGAGAGATATGAGCATGACGAAACTCATTATGAGCAGCATTTACAATGAAATAACCTTTTCGATGGAGACTCAGTTGTTAGGACTTGTCAAATATTGGCTTTTGTTTTTAACCGGGACAATTATACTAATCAATTTATGCTGAAACTAGCTGGTCCGCGCTGCTAACGCAGCTGCGTCCAGCGTCGTTGCTTCGCATTTGGGTGGATGTTGATTAGTCCAGTACAAATCACAGTTCTTCGGTTTAGCCCATAAAACAGTACTTCCTGCCAGAGCTTATTAAAATCTACTTTAAGAACATTATAAATCATACAGAGGATATCGAGAGTGTACAAAATGAAAAGTGGTCTCACAGAACAGGTGGTCGCCAAATACAGGTTTATTTAATACTGTAGTTTGTTTGTTCATGGCAATGAAACAGAGTTTATTAAAACTTTTAAAAAGTGTTTTAAACAGTTTCTGTCATGAAAGTGTGCTTGGAGTCTTTGTTGATTTCATTTGACATTTACCTTGAAATAATTATAATTAGTCCACAAAAAATCACAGTACTCTGTTTTTAGCCCATAAAACAGTACTTCCTGCCAGAGGCCAGAGCATATTAAAATCAACTTCAAGAACATTATAAATCATACAGAAGATATCGAGAATGTACAAAAATAAGAAGTGGTCTCACAGAATAGGTGGTCGCCCAATACAGGTTTAATGAATACTGTACTTTGTTTATTGATGGCAATGAAAGAGTTTATTAAATTAACCTCAAAAGGTGTTTTAAACAGTTTCTGTCACAAAACGGTGCTTCAGTTGTATCTTTACTGATTTCATTAGACATAAACCAAGAAATAATCAAACAATTTTTCTTCAAATTCCAAACAATAGATGATAGCCGAAGGCAGGGATGAATGCTCAAAAGATGCATAAGATAAACAGTCCTAAATATCTGAATAATTGCTGTCATAAGATGGTCCACGCTGCTAATGCAGCTGTGTCCAGCGTCAATGCTTCGCATTGGAGGGATGTCAGTTAGTCCACTAAAAAGTCATAGTACTCTGTTTGTTTTTAGCCCATAAAACAGTACTTCCTGACTGAGCATAGTAAGATCAGCTTTAAGAGCATAGTACATCATGTAAAGGATATCGAGAAAGTATGAAAATGAGAAGTGGTCTCTCGTTGCCCAATACAGGTTTATTTAATACTGTAGTTTTGTTTGTTGATGACAATGAGAAGGGGCTTATTAAATTAACCACGCAACGGTGTTTTAAACAGTTTCTGTTACGAAAGGGTGCTTAATGTCTTTACTGATTTCAATAGACGTTTACCAATAATTAAACTGAAATTTTCCTAATCTCAAACAATAGAGGATAACTAAACTCATGGATGAAATCTGTGTATAAGATTGAACTACTGGTCTAATTATCTGAAAAATTGCTATCATAAGAAGGTAGGCAGAGATCAGTCGCAAATCTTTTTA
>OFHS01005739.1:0-11230 GCA_900245855.1 Calvadosia cruxmelitensis | reverse complement strand
TGTAATTGTAATCCGTTACTTTTAACGGCTGTAACTTGTAATTGTAATTCGTTACAAATAAAAAGTAATCTACACAGCACTGTACCCATGTAGGTGTCAGCCTCTCCTTGCAGAATGTCCAGCGGGACGGAGACAGGCTTGACAATTGTCTCGAAAGTCGACAAGAAATCGAACTCGGTGTCCTTGAATCATTGAACTATAAAAAGACTGGAACGATAACTCTATTGTTCTCCAATACGAGATTGCGTAACCATCTCTCATTGCAGAGGTGACGGCCATTGTACGTACTCACGTACAAGATGGAGAAGAAAGAAACTGTGATGAATGATTGGGGTTCTATCGCCGAACTAACAATGTGTTAGCACTCACTGGTATCTCATTTTTCATATTTAGACTTCGCATATTCTATCAGGGCAAGAAATGTGTACTTATTCGGCTCTGCAGAGTAAAAAATGGCCTGGACTGCGAGTTTTTTTTCGAAGGAAAGCAGGAAGCTAGAAGCCGCCAGGCTATCTAGATATACCATAATGCTTATCATATATGTTTCTACAACGTTCTAAACACTATCAACAGGACATGCAATGTTATGACTACTTTAGTTGCTGATACTCGCCTCGGTGGACGACTCGAAATCATGGTAACAAGCATTGTAGATCTGCTGCTGATGAGCAATAATTGTAAGGTAAGTTTGATGTTGATTATCGATGTTATGATTTTTCAGAATTGCCAGCAGTATCCTGGTATTATTGTTATAAAGGCCAATATAGGATTCGTCAGAATCACCCAGACGTTGTTGACAACAGTGTGGTACTAGCAGCACAAACCACAAACGAATAGGCTAGGCATTGCAGTAGGCTACAAACTCGCGGTTCCAGCACTGTCAATGCTAATACTGCAAAACAGAACTGAAATACATAGTTTCCTCTCAGTAGAAGTCAGGCAAATACTACCAAATCTATGAATCTAGCTCGTCACATCACATTATATCTCTATCTGTAGACTGTAGGGGCCTGACTGATGTGCACTGTGCAGTGCAAGGTGGAAGATGTTCCAGATTACTGATTTTTAAAAAGTACTAGCTTAGTCAGCTGCTGCCTGTGACTATCTTTACCCTGCTGGATCACTCTCTTGCAATAGCTTTTGCCATAAGTGAGCAGGCGCAGAGTGAAATAACGGTCGCTAACACACTTTGTTAAAAACGTTCATGTTCTTCCTCGAACACATCTTCGTTTAAACCAGGAGGATGTTGTGGAAACAAGTGATGGTTCCCTTGGCTCTCTCCCCAAAAGTGCTCAATGACTTCCATTATCATTTTCTTTTTGATGAATTTTTCACCAGTTATGGCTTTGAAATTTGGGCTGCATACTGCTGCTTTAAAAACATGCTCTGCATAAGCCACAACCTTAAAACATGATGTCGAAGGAAGGGTCAGACCACCTCTGTTTACAAATGATGTGAATGCAGCAGGTCCAGTGACGTGACAAGGCGTGGTATAACTATGGTCTGTTCTCTCAATGTAGCCGCTCAGGCTGAGCTTGCATGATTGGCAAAACAATTTCTGAACAATTTGAAAAACGATATATCCCGCAATATAAAATAAAATGTTTTCAATGAAATCCGAGTGTTTCAGCGTTCCCAATTTCTCAACCAAATCATGGATGTCCATGTTGGGAGAATGATGGCTATTTTGTTGCACATTCTCGTCCTGCAATGACTGGTGGCGACCAACATGCAGCACCGGGATGATGCTGTTCTGCTGGTATATCTAACAATTTGCACTGTCTGAACCAGTGACTTTGTTCTTGAGAAGCAGTTTTCGAAGAGCATACTTCAATTGCAGTGCATTTGGATTATTATTCCATCCTCCGCGTGCTCGTATACAGGAAAATAACAGCTCAATGTGATCTTGTGAAAACTTGTAAGTTAGCAAGTACTTATAAGGATTTTCCATCCTGGACAACAGTTGCTCTGCAAGTTGGAGGGTGCTTTTGATTGAAATGACAAAACCAATCGCAAATGGTTTTCTGCTGTGCTCTGCAATGGCCTGTCCGGAGGAAGACTTAAGCGAGAGAAGATACCGTGCGATACCTTCCAGCATCGACATCCAGTTGTTTTTGTTAACTAGTCGAAGTGGCTGCTTAAATGCAATGGCAAAAGCGGTTCTTGAATTTAGCATATCGAAAAGTCTGTCTACGCTTCGAATAAACTCAACGGTCCCATCACTTCCTTGGAACTGTGGCAGTTGCAGGCCTTTGTCGCAGAACGCAATTGGATCTGCAACTGACGAACTGATAGTTTGGGTAGCGAAGGACACTTTCATTTTGTTCCTGTGGAATTGGATATGACTGTTGGATAACTTATTTCCAAGTTTTAGACCATTGGTTTCCTGGAGCTTGTTCAGTTCCTTGAAGTACCTCCATTCAATCATTCCACTTGGCGAAGTCAAGATGCCTATGTCAGCAATTGCATTTCGAGCTAGCTTTACCATATGACATGGATTGAGAATTGCAAAAATATCATAGTGCTGTGTCGGGTGTGGAAACTTTGTGTTGTATTCGTCATAATTGTTTGTTGCAAAACTGCACCCAAGGTCTTCGAGTGTGCGAATGTTTGTGGATGTGCCATCGCATATTACACACCAAGCTCTTAGGCCAGCTTCGTCACACTTTGTCAAGGCAATGCGGATAAGTTGAGCCTGGACATTTGCTGTCAACTTGTCTGTTAAAAAGTAGGCAACTGGACATTTCCAATGACCTCGCAGGCCAACTAACAAAAAAACAAGGGCCTCTGAAGCAAGCTGCTCGCATGCCTCTGGGTTTGATCCACCATAATCTGTAAATCCCACAAATTTGTCTGCTGTTCTGTCATAAATAGTCTGCTTTCGTATTGCCATTTCATCAATAACTAATGCGCAGGCAGTCTTTCTTGTCTTCAGAATTATTGGCTGCTGCAGATAATGAATGGAAGACTTCTGTCAAGAACCATGGCTCACAGTTCACAGAAGCAGACCATTTCCGGATTAGTGATGGATGTGGTAGGCAAAGAATGCCACGGACAAAATTATATGCTCTGGGAGAGTAAAAATATAGGGTTAGTGCAAATTCCTTAACATCTTCAGAATATCTTCTGCCTTTTGCCTTTCTTGCTGCATTTTGGAGGTTGCTTTTAAAGATAGAAAGCTGAAGACCGTCAAAATTATTGTGCAGTAAAGCTGCTTCTTCAGATTTTATGAGCAGGTATTGTTTAAGCTTGTTGATCAGCTTTTTCATATTTTTGATTTTTTCATCTCGTCGACGTACTTTTTGGCAAAGCGCTCTAACTTTCAACCTTAGGGACTTGTTTTTTATGTTTAATGATGTTGCACGTTGCTCTTGTTCATTATTTGATGCAACAGAATGATCAATTTCCTCTGCTGCCCCAGTTATCTCATCAGTTGCTGCCTTGCTATAATTTTGAATCTTCAATATCTTCGTTGGTGAAGATATTCCTACTGCTATTGGTAGCCTTCTCTTTGGACTCGCTCTCATAGTTGTTTCTTTTGATTTCAGATAACTGGGAAATGCTGGAAATACTGAAGGAATTGCTGTCTCTTTTAGTCTGCATCGGACTCCAGCACTTGGTGGTGTAATATAATCTTTAGTCTCGAAGTGGTCACTGCAGATGAAACTGTATGATGTTGCTTTCCATGCGTTCCCGTCCTTGTTGATCCGCCGGACAGCTCGTTCCCATTTTTCAAGCCGAACAGGTTTTCCTAATGGAAACCTGTAAAAGAACATTTTCTGTAACGTAAGCTTGAAATATGTTTATAAATCAAATAACTGTCACTTTGTCTCTTTTGTTGATGCTATCTTGCTTATGCTGGTGAACACAGTAAACGTCATTGTCTGGACACTGGACTGTTGGCCTGAGCGTACTACTGTATTATGACAAGTTCATGGAGATCACATGAGAACTCCTAGACTAAGTCTTTATCTATGGTGGGTGTCATACATTTAAATTCAGTACATTCGCTTAGTACAAGTTTTGCATCATGATGGATGATAAAATGCATATCTTCAAAATGAAGTTGCCATTGTTACCAATAGAACTTGCTACTTCATACATTGATATAAATCTGTCACAGTGCCCCATCGTAGGTGAAGTTGTTTTTCATTAGCACCTGGGGTTCATCAGCTGCGTCTGGCATGCAGTATTCAAGGACATTTTTTGTGTACTGTGCTGCTTTTCTAACGTCTTGGTTTGTGGCCCCTCTATTCCCATCGTGTTTGTGCGACGAACTTGGGTGTAGGTTATTTACTGCCAATTCAATGCCATTTGCGTGTCTCTGTGACTCACCTGTGAAACGCAATCTGACGCTCTATCGAAGTACCTTGGCACCCAATCTCTTCTGATATAGCCTGCTGCTTTTGCTGCTTGTTTGTGCAACCGAATGTGACACAGCTGATCAGCATTCTCGCCCGCCTTAAAACCTAAAATTATCACTGGAGGCTTTGAAACAACAGTATAACCTGCAATGGAACCGAAGATACAAAGCTATGCCACTCTTGCAGCAAGCTTTCGATAAAGAGTATTGCGAAACTGCAAATTGCGGCTGCGAGCGCCCATAATTACTTTGCGTCACGATACGTACAGCTGGTTGCTACGGAGCAGCCATTATGGGTTACGCAAAGACAACAATGAGTTATCGTTCCAGTCTTTTTATAGCTCAATGCCTTGAATCTGAAGCACAAGATGGACACAATCTCAGATACGAGAAAACAATATTTTTCTAATCAATTACAAACAATTAATCTATAAATACAAATTAGCCCTGGTGAGACAACAATACAATCATGAAACTGAAGAAAATACAGAGAGGGAAGAGCAATCCAGAAATCATCCAAAGAGTTGAAATATTGTCATATTGACTAGCATTGATGACTGATAATATCTGTGAAGTCACGCAAAAGTACTTACTTTATCAAATCCAGACGCTGGCAGATTGTATGTAGTGAATGTGGTCCTTTCTCCCTTGCAATACGATTTAGCCGGCAAACAGAATCGAAAGTTGAATTCCACCGTGTGGAGCACAGTCGAAGAATCCCCAAATCTCTTTCCTTGGCAACGATTTCTGCAGCTTGAGCAGACCGTGATGTTTTATTCCACAAGGCCATGCATTTCGCAAACGTTGAACAGCTGATCTTGCAATATAAGCCTGAAGCGGTTTCAGCGACTGCTGCATCTGTTGTGGCGACCAGATTTAAGGTATGTGCAGCACAAGGCTGATGTGCAGGAAGCTCGATGTAGTTGTCCGTAGGACCATCATCGAGAAGCCCGTCAATGGCATTGATATCAGCTGAGTCGTCGTCCTGGTCCATTGAAGAGAACACATCAAACGCCTTTTCAAAGTTTGAACCGTTGTCGGTAGTTGCCCTACAAACTTTGCTCTTAACGCCGTACTCCTCATGGATCAAGCGCTGTGCACCAGCAATGACATTGAATGTTTGGCTGCCAGGAAGGCGTCTTCAAGCTAGTGCAGCACTTTCGCATTTGAATGTCTTGCTGCACAACCAATGACCTGTCACCCCGATGTAAGGCCGACGACGTGCTGACTAGCAATCTGTTGTCGTGGGTATCCAGTCAACTTTTTCCATCTCTTCTTTGACTGTCTTTACTGACATAGCGCTGTCGTCCTTCAGCTTTTTTACGCTTTCACACCAGGCTGACAGGCTGCTCGACAAAGGACAGCGGCAAAATGGCATCTGTCACCATGTTCAGCACAAGACCGTTGACCTCCTTCGAGGACAATAGAGAAGGTCAATCACTTTTCTTAGGCCACGATAGTGTAGTCTGCTTGGCAGCAGGCTGGAGCAGGACTGACGTCTCAGATTTTCGCTTCAAGTTTAAGCTCCATGTGGTCATCAAGTCGTTGAAACTTTTCAGCAGTTTGTGAGGGTTAAATATTGAGAACACTGACATCACATACTACTTTCCTGACACCTGTGTTAGATATTATAAATCAGTTTCACAATCAGTGAAATTGATCTGGCGTGGAATTTTGGTGACCATCAAGTGTTGTAGTTAGACGATGAACAACTTCATTGTGCTGGACAAGACAGCCAAAGGATTCCAGATTCTTGCTGTAGCTTTGCAGGTTGCCCAAGTATGCACCGTCACTTCTCATTCTGCTCTTGAGAATGCACACTGTCACTTGCAGCGTAAATTCAACCAAGGAGAAGTCGAGTGCCTGGAGTTGAAATGTTTTGGACAATTTGTTCACTGTAGATATATATCATAAAATAGCAGCAGCATGGCAATAAAGCTGAATGATTACAGCAATTTCTGTAATCCAATGGCAATAGCATTACCCCTCACCTCTGATTCCTGACCTAGACTGATGATGACAGTGGGCAGAATGTATTGCAGACGTACTGCTGCTGTCCCAATACTTAACCATCGAGTCGAAGAAGAATGAAGAACCTTAGTGGTTGACTCTTCTAAAAGCGTTTGACTAATTTATGACTGGCTGATGACACAGCGCTGCTGCCAAAAATTGTACTATTGGCGAAGAATAGCGTTGAATCGTTTAATGTTAGGAATGTGGTCGCCTGCTTGCTTGACAGCAAGATTCAACTTATGAGAGAAACAGTGCAACACTATTGCCATGACAGTGTTTGGCAGGTCTTGTTGTGCCTCGGCCTGAGCATCTTTTGGCCTTTTAACAGCTCCACCATGCTTCCCAAGCATAACAGCAGTGCCGCCTGCATTGACGGCATCTCCGTTACTTTCTTCATTGTCAAGTGACTGCAACGTGTCAAGGATTTTCATGTAGCAAACGCACATATTCCTGTCAATATCGATGTACCGGCTGCGGATAACCATTTGCTCTACTACTGTGCAGTCAGTTGTCTCATCAAACATCAACGAAAAGTGATCTGACTAATCCACTACAGATAAGATATCATTTTATGGTGTTGCTAATAAACAGCTAGTGTAGCATACCTTGAATGGATTTCTCGCTGAAGAAGTAGCGTTTTTACCATAACGGATTTTGCTCTTCAGCGAGTGACGAAGAAGACCAATTAAGTCCAATAGTGGCTCGGAGTTTGTCGTGTGAGCAATTCTCTGCTTGCACAAAAAATGTAACACAGCAAACACTTGGGTCATGTCTGACACGCTGACTTCAGGCTTGAGAATAACTCCAATGTTATGGGTACTTGCTGAATCTGCCTTCTTCATAACCGCATCTTTGTGAGCAGTGGATTTCTCGTGCTGTTTCACACTTTCCAGTCTAAAGCAGACACACAACTGGCGATTCCATATCAATCTTTTAAATGGAATTTTATTGGGCTTAAATGTAAAGCAACCAGTTGTGGCCCACTTCCCGACCTGCGTCGGCAGAAGCCTGGTTTTCAGTTACAAGGAGCATTGCTTCAAAACATCATCCATACTAGGATGTGCTTCATTTGTCAGGCAGTCAAAGCAAAGAAAGGTTTTAGCTGATTCGAGATTAACATCAATCAGCTGTGCACATTATAAGTGCCAATGTGTCCTGCACCTGGAGCAACAAGCACTCCCTTCTGCAGTGGCAACAACTATTCCATTTCGTGTACAACAACCTCTTCATTTTTGGGACACTGGTAAATATGACTTATTGCTGAAGGAAGCATAGCATATATTCTTTAAAAAACATTGTCATGTTGCTTGCACCTTTTGAAAAAATGTCATTGCCCAACTGAATCTTTTCAAGAAAAGGCTCATCGCCCTCAGTCCACACAACAAAATAGCCATAAAAATCCCATCAGGAGATACAGCAAGGTAAGGGTAGCCATATTTTTCAAACAGGCCACAATCAACACAACCAAGCATCCCGCCTGTGTGCTGGCTGGCAGCTTCTGACACGAATTCCTTTACACTATCTTTCTTGTGTTTGATCAGAGGGGACACCAATGGTATGTAGGTTCTTTTATCTTTGGGACTATGAAGAATTCATCATCATCATTTATTGTGGAACCCAATACGAAAATCGGCTTTTTTCGTGGAGCATATAGGTATACCAGGATAACTGCTTAGGTATAGTAACAACAATTGAAATTTAAACAGGTAAAATGCAGGGAACAATTATCACAAAAACCCACTCCGTTGGAGTTTAACTGACACAACAATAGACGACGTGTAAACGATGCAACAGAGACCAATCACGATGATTCCCCCGTAGTGTTCACAGAATAGAAATTAGAAGCAGTTATCCTTCCAAGGCTTTGCTTTTTCCGTGTGTGGTTTTTCCACTGATCCTGAGTTGCTCTTTCAATGTTGCTGATCTAATCGGCTAAACGCTGACAATGCCGAAGTACCAGTGGAGAAATTGCTTTGAAAGACTTTTCAGTTGTAGACATTTTGCTTCCAAAGCTAAGTGGCATCTCTGTGAGAGAAGGAAGCAGGTCATTGTCCATACCATGCACTATTGAGCACAACACACACACACCGTATGCAGCATCCTATTGATGTTATTGAGTAGTGATGGTGCACTGTCATCACTAATGACTCTATCAGAAGGCTTCCTTGGGTCAGATTCTGTTTTCATGGACAGCTTGCTTTCACTCTGCACTTTGAGTGAGCTTGTTATTGTCTTTTTGTCTTTCCTGACACTAGCAGATTTTGAGGAGGGTTAATTTTTCTCCTAGTTCCTTGATTTCAGCCCTGGGGGATACTGGTACATGCAAGTGATTAATATTGCCTATGGAATGCATATTTGTTAAGTAGAGCAATAACATGGTTGCACTCTTCAGCCGTCCCAGCCATACATCAGACAATATTGGTCAACTATTTGACTATACATTTCCAAATATTTGGAGTGTGGCAACGAAAGCGCATTCAGATATAGCGCGATATGTTTACCTCGTAATTTCTGCCAAGGAAGTGTTCACAGTCTGTGCTCCGTTCCAGGCAATTCATGGCAAACTGTTACAATGTTACAAGCGAGTGACCATTTTAATAGCCAGTATAATACTAGATGCAATGCTGAATACGCTGGATGATTTTATTAAGCTATAGTGAGTGATCCTTGGGAGCAGGAGAGGATTTGCTTCTCTTCGACATTTACCCGCCACGACGTCGAGCCAGTTGGGGAAGAAGTGGAATACTTTCCATTGAGGCCGGCTTTTTGAGTGCTTTTTAAGTGTTTCTGTCATGCCTCTCAGTCTCAAGTGGTAATTGCCTGTCATTTCCATCAGAACAATTGACTCAATAAACTTCACAAAAAGCACAAGTGTTAACGACATAAACGACAAGTGACTCAATAAACAAATCAAAGATACCCACCGTAGTAAATCTGCCATTATCCAGTGTTGCATGGATGACTGGGGGCGGTCCTGGGGTGCTCTCGACTCATTTGCTGACGACTCTGGTGAGAGTACCGGCCCTTGCCCTAAAAAAGGCCGCTTAGGTGCCGAATGATAAAACGGTTTTTGAGAAGATGACTGCGTAAAGACGGAGGGCCGTTTCTCAAATTGCCGTTTGGGGGCACTCAGGTCGCTGGACATTCGTCCCCGCTCTTTTGCATCTTTGACGAGTGTACACAGGTTTTCACCACACAAATATTCGGTGACTGGCACATCAGCATTACAATTAGCAGAGATGTTACTGTGTAAATGTGGCCTGATAGCGGCCCTTCGCTGTAGAGATAACTCTAAACAAGCATTATCCATTAAAGCCAAGTAGTTTGTGTTTTGTTCAATAACATCCTTGACAGCAGGATGATCCTCTGTATTAAGGTCAGCTAGTGCCTGGATAGAGTTTGTCAAACCAGTTGCCGACTTGACAAGCATGCGATGCAAATTGGCGGATTTTACATCACGTTTTCGAATGTGCAAAGGTAGAACTTTCCAAATCTCAGAATTTACCCTCGGTACGAACAATTTTGAGCAGTTGCTCGGCTTCGGGAATTTTTCTAACAAAGACGTTAGCTTTTCTGTGCCTAAAGGCTTCGTCGAGAAACGCGTGTCAACTAACTTGGACAAGGAATCTGATACAGCCATGCCGGTGGGCTCGCATTCTGTCAATTGGTTGTCCAGTTCCTTGATAAAATATTTTTCACAGGTAACAGAAATACAATCATCATCGTCGTCTACATCGACAGAGCCAGATGCCTGATCAACAGCTATACAACCATCGGAGGTTGCCGTTGTTACCGTCACAGGAGGAGCAGTAGAAATTTTTGAATCTAGCCTCATGAAAGTCGCGGTCAAAAGACTGAAACGGCTTTCCCATTTTGCATCTAGAATTTCTAAGGCAGAAGGTTCAGAAAAATCGGACTGTCCAGGCAGAGAGGCCATCCCTGAACCAATCGAAGATGACAACACAGTGCCGTTTGGTAGCCAAACACAGTAGCAAAATGAAATCGAACACAGCGTCAAACAGTGATGAAACTCAGCCAACAAAGTACCAAGCCACACAGAACAACGATAAGGTTCAAGGGCGACGGACAGCAGATGCCTGTATATTATCACACAAATTGTGACTTTCCTTCAAAATCCAAGAAAGAAATATACACCAACAATCAAATACAAACCAATATAGAAACGAGGGTTTCAGGAAACACGTCTGCACCGCAAGAGAAACAACGCCGAACTAAGCAATGCTTGCGCGCCTTACATCTCACGTGATTACTACGACTAGCCCATAGGCGGTTAATAATATGGGTAACCTAGCGAACAAATTGACGTCCCAGGTAGGTTTGTGAAAGTCCCAGGGACGTCCCAACCGAGGTACCGGGGACGTCACTCTGTGGACTCTTGTTGGCATCGAAGGGACGCAAACATTGGTGACCCAGTGACGTCTATGTAACATCCTGGGGTCGTCAGCTGGAGGTCCCGTGTAGGTCGCTGGAATTCCCAATTATATTTTCGTTTCCCCCTCATTACAGGCTTACACAAATTAAAAAAACAAGAGAGATTAATGTGAAGTGATTCTCAATATTTTCTTCAAGTACTACAGCAGACTTATAACATTCAATATTACACTGACAATTAATATTGCACAGATACTCGAGGCAGGAGAATTTATCTATCATCGAATTATTATGAATTAAATTACACTAGCTGGTCCGCGCTGCTAACGCAGCTGCGTCCAGCGTCGTTGCTTCACATTTGAGCGGAGGTTAATTAGTCCAGTACAAATCACAGTCTTGGTTTTAGCCCATAAAGCAGTATCTCCTACCTGAACATATTAAAATCAAATTTAGGAACATTAG
>OFHS01005736.1:0-11241 GCA_900245855.1 Calvadosia cruxmelitensis | reverse complement strand
ATATATAATTATATATATATGTATGTATTGATTGGAAATTTCAGGTCATGAGAGCTTATTTTGCTGACGTTCTTGAGAAGCTTGTTGGGCATGCTGTACCCGAAGATATGGTTCGCCCGCATCAATCGCTTCTATCCGCCTGCAAAGAGCTTCAACAGCATTTCAGTAAACATGTCTCTAATGAAGAACAGCTTGCGATGTCTGCTCGTGACCTATCATACAGTATTGCTCGGGTTTATATGGGTAAGTTGGATTTTTTATCCATTCACACATTGTACAGTGTTAGCAGTCACCGGTGTATAAAGGCCACTCTTCATAACCCCAAAATGACACTTCTATAGAAATCAACCTGGACAGAAAGGCAACCTGTCTATTAAGGTTATTTCCGCCATGTCCCAAAGGTCACCATTATAGACAGGCTTCACTGTAGTAGCCTACATCTATAAGATGAAAATAATTATAACAAATGATGTTTAAAAATGGAAAATCAACTCGCAATAAGTTTTGTTGTTAAAACATGTAATAAATTTAGATAAGTAGGAGTTTATTCCAAACCAATAATCAGTTCTAAATGCAAATTTTACATTAATCTTTCATTATAATATGGATAAATGTGTAATGATAACTAAGTCTAGAGGCTTGTGTCCCCGTCTGTTTGCTTGGCACCATAAGTAGCAGCTATGACATTGAAACAGTGACACTTTTGACCATGGATGTTGGTACTCACTCTTCACTACTCCAAAATGACACATCTATAGAAAGAAGGCTAAGAAACTGTTTAGTAAAAGCTTAACAATCATCCACTTATATAATTATTATTATCGTTGCTGCCCGTCAGAGAGATTGTCGTGCGGTGAAATACTTTAGGTCGCTGGAGTTTGCCGCCAAAACAGCCGCAGCCGTGTGCACAGGTTTTGAAGCTAACACAGATAATAACAACCCTTACAGGCAAGCTCAGCAAACCAGACAGTGGTGCAATGGCAATAAACAATCAAATTGAACAGGCAGCCGATCAAAGAATGAACACTACTCCAAAATGACACTTCTATAGAAATCAACCTGGACAGAAACGCCACCTGTCCATAAAGGTCATATTTCTCGGGTCCCAAATGTGACCATTATAGACAGGTTTCACTTTAGTGTGTTGTTATTATGTGAGACTAGATAATGAATACTTGTTACAATTCTTTAAATATGTTTAATTTATGCTGCATGGGAGTGAAATATACTTTCTGGTGTATGCCTTTCACAGTCAATGGCAAGTGGATCAAATTTAATTAGATGAAATATGGCGCACACTCTTTTTCTTTACCTATAAAAGTATCCCCTGTAGTGATATGTAGCCTGGACACTAGTCCCTAGTCTACGCTGCATAACCTGTAAAAGGTTACCGCAGACATGTTATAAATGTCATTCGTGTGACTGCCTCATTATATGTTGATCTCATAACATATGTCTCGTTCCTGTCTCGAACCTTGGGAACATTACATGGCGCAGTAGATTTGCTATTGGAACGGTGGCTGTATATCTGTGCAAGTCTGGTTTATATTTGTAATAAATTGTTAAAAGTAATAATAATCAGATAAATACTGCTAGTTACTTGTATTACGTAGCCTCTGTCAAGCTGTGACATTCTGCGCTTGATCGTAGGCGTTGTGTCACATAATGTTCAGTTGCTCGATTGCCGTTGTGAGAACGAGTGCTCAAAGATTCTTACCGTTGTTATTCCACGAGTGTTCTTCTGTGTCACTGACCCAGCGAGCATATTTACAACATAAATGACACTTACTCAGAGATTCAAATTACTTATAAATTTTGGTAACTCGAAAAGATGGTCAATGAAGACCAGTGCTGTGAGTACTCGTTACAAATGTAGCTAGTTACAAGTAACAAGTTACTTTTGAAATAACTTTAGAAGTAATTGAATTACTTTCTGTGGCATGTGATGTTTTGTGGAATTAGTTACAAAAGTAAAGAAATGAGGACATTCTGCTTTGAGAACAGCAAAAGTACCTTTTCAATATTTGAATCTGGCGATTTGGAATCACAAATTTGCTGTCAAAGAACTGCAAGCTTTGCCAGCGTCCATGCTCGTGGCATTCTTTCCATTTTCTACTACTACTGGCTGATGGTTGTTGTTGTTGTTGTTGTAGCCCTCAGGTTTTGGGTTGCCCGAACTTTTGGGAGGGTGCAGGAGCTTGAAAAGCGCAGTCACTCCTCCAGCTCCATGGTACCGTTTGCGCGAGGACCCAGTTGCTTGAAATCCATTCCGCCATAACCCTGTAAAACAGGGCTCCGACCGTCCCAGTTCCACAATGAGGACACGTTACCTCCAGAGCCACTGGCTGATGGTTGAAATTAATATATTAATATGCTGAATTGAATTATTAATTAAATTATATAAATTATATTATATAAATTAAATTATTAATATGCTGATTAATTAAATGTTGTACTATATATTTCTTTATTTTGTTATTAAAATATCATTTTTTGGCCATAAACTAGCTTTAATGTTGAACAACGAACATTGGAGCTTGAAACTTCCTCTCAGAAGTTCCTTTTTGAGAAGCAGTAGCTTTTACTTGTAACTAGTTAAATTTGTGGAACAGCACTGATTAAGACCATGTTGGCTTTTCAGGTTCTCTCTTGTACGATCACGCACGATCGCCATCTGGTAATCAAGGAGATGTACAGGCACTCATCAGGTTAGATGTTTTTTCTGTTTGTTTCTTTATTTATTTCCTATTATTATTGTTTATCTCCGTGTAGTTGTATGTTTACATAGTATTCCTTTCAAATTTGTTAATCTGTTGACTCGAACTAGTAGACCAATATATTGTGGTCTCTTAACATGGGTGGTCTCTTAAGACAGGTGGTCTCCTAAGACAAGACAGTGGTCTTTTAATACAGATAGTCTTTTAAGACAGGTATACTCTGAACACAGGTGGTCTCTTAGCACAGGTGATCTTTTAATACTGATGGTCTCTCAACACAGGTATTCTCTTAACACGGGTGGTCTCTTCAGACTTTTGGTCTCCTAAGACAAGTGTTCTCTTAATACAGATGGTCTCTTAAGACATGTGGACTCTTAACATGGGTGGTCTCATAAGACAGGTGATCTTTTAATACTGATGGTCTCTCAACACAGGTACTGTATTCTCTTAACACGGGTGGTCTCTTCAGACTTTTGGTCTCCTAAGACAAGTGGTCTCTTAATACTGATGGTCTCTTAAGACAGGTGGACTCTTAACACAAGTGGTCTCTTAACACAGGTGATCTCTTAATACTGATGGTCTCTTAACACAGGTGGTCTCTTTGCCCAGGTAATCTCATAACACAGGTGTCATCGTAATCCTGATGGTCTCTCAACACAGGTGGTCTCTTGGCATAGGTGGTATCTTGAAACAGGTGGTCTTCTAAGACAAGACTGTGGTCTCTTAACACAGTTGGTCTCTTTGCACAGGTGATCTTTTAATCTTGATGGTCTCTCAACACAGGTGGTCTCTTAACACAGGTGACCTTTTAGTGATGATTATCATCACATCACTGTGACACATTAAACTGTAATTGGTATCACTGTTTTATTTTTCCATAGATGGTGTTCACAGGACCTGATACCTGTCGTGACGAATCACAAGCTTGGTTTATTCTCAAATGAAACAATTCAGCGAAATGCTTCCTTGCTGGAAACATGATGGAGTTAGTCTTTTATGCCATTATAATCGTACATTCATCCTATGCAATGCTCTGTGGTACCTTTTTGTATGTTTCTGGTAAACTACTGTATACAGTTCATAACATTGTATAATTTATATGCATACCTCCAAATGACAGTTTTAAAATTCGTGATGCTGTTTTGAGAGTATTGGAACATGTCAAAGTGAAATTGAATCTCTTCAAGAAAAATTTCGTAGCAGGATCACATGTTTCGTTTTTTGTCAAAGACGATCGGTTTACTTGGGTTGGGTCTGGCCCCTCTGCAGTTCCTCTTCGAAGCTGGTCTCTGTTGGTTTTGATTTGATTTGATTTGATATATTTTTCAAAATTCTCAAATCTATGATACATTTTGAGGGGCAAGAACAGGAAAGTAATACAACTTTCACTAATGTGCAGCCTAGAATTTACAACACTTACAAAATCTGGTTAAATTTACTGCCAGCAGGCATTGTTTAAATACGGCCAATGACGAAGAAGTAACAACTTCTTCAGGTAAAGAGTTCCAAATCGATATCACGCAGTAGCCAAGCGAGTTTAGTACTGTGTTACTGACATGGACATGCCGATGCTGTAATTTTTCGAATTTCCCCTGGTCGAACGAAAGTTGCTTCGCAATACGAAATGGTGCTCTGATTTTAAATATACTAGATAGAATATAATCTTATATGAATAAGATCTTATCTTATGGCATTGTTGTTGTTGTTGTCTGATTTTTTTTTATTTGATATATTTGTCAAATTATGATTGTATAATTTACAGGCAAGCACAGGAAAATAATAATACTTAAATTATACTTGCAGCCTAAAAACATTTGCAAAACTTAGATAAATTGAAGTCATCTAAATGAAGCTTGAACAAATACAATGAGTCCGCGATAACTACAGTACTTGATCAGGTAGAAAGTTCCCTATTGGAATTAGTCGTCGTTAATCGTTCTGTGTGTCCCGAGTGTGGCCTGTCTAGGCATGAGAGCTAACATGGGTAGTACCGAAAAACCTGTCTGTAATGGTCACATTTGGGACCTGAAGAAATGACCTTCATAGACAGGTGGCCTTTCTGTCCAGGTTGATTTCTATAGAAAGTGTCATTTTGGGGTTATGAAGAGTGGCCTTTATACACAGGACGTGACTGCTCTATAGAGGTGGCCACTATAGTACAGGTTTGACGGTAGTCCATTTGCGTCACCCTATCACCCTTGCGAGTTTAGCGACGACGTCGTTGCGGGCGCTGGCAGGAGACGCTCGATACTCGACCAGCCTGTGGGAACGTTTCACTGTGGTGCCGCGTGAACGGGAACTACTGATGGGCTCAGCCAGAGTACATGATTTGGGGCCTCGTGGAGACACGTACTGTATGAGTCCGTATTGCGATGTGATTGACAGGGAAATTCGTACTATTGTCATAGATAAATAGATAGGTGTATATTTGAGAGATGTAAACGAGGTTTACAGGGAAGCAATTAACATACCAGGTATACAAATTGTTACATTGTCATCATAGCGCTCGTTTCTTGATGCCTGTCAACTTACAAAAATTAATATTAGCAGCTCTGTGATAATGTATTGTAGCGGACTGTAGTCAGTAAATAAGGTGCTCAGAAACGTAAAACTTCTCTTTCGGTGATCAGTGTTCATTTGAGGTAGTTCATAATGCGTGGTTACTTGATTTCGAGTGGCGTATGGATGATCTATAGCATTAAACAGTGAGAAAAGGTCATCCCCAAGATAATTCTTAGTGCTTGATGTTGTGTTTGTGTCTATGTGTGTGACTTTATTCGGAAAATCCAATAAGCTACAATAACCTTTTTTCACGGAGCAGAAAAAAATTGCTTGCTCGGAAACCCGCATGTTAGTCAATTTAACATATATCCACTTCGAAGCAGGTCAAGCGAACTTGTACGGTACTGTCTTAGACTCTTCACACCAATTTGCCAATGGGTGTCTTCCTTCAAATGGAACGTTCTTATGCAGTCAGTGGGTGAAAGCAAGGCATTGTTGTTCCTGCGAAACTTGATTGATTGATTGATTGATTGATTGATTGATTGATTGATTGATTGATTGATTGATTGATTGATTGATTGATTGATTGATTGATTGATTGATTGATTGATTGATTTTGGAAAACTTTTTTGATATTAAAATTGACTGATATAAAATTGATTGATATGCAAGTTCAGGAAAGTAAAAATACTTAGATACTAAACGTCCTGGCTAACAACATTTGCAAAAACGTAGATAAATTAATTAATGTCATGTAAACGAAAAGCGAAGAGTACACAGTAACTACGTTATCAAGAAGAGAGATCCTTGAAGAGGGAAAAGTTTTGATTTTTGATAGACTACGAACTGAATACTTGAATGATGATATAATTATATTTCAACCAATATGGGGTAGATTGAAATCGTCATACAACAAAGTAAGCAGTGTACATCAAATGGAAATAAACTGAAATGTTTTTTTTACAATGACGCAGTAAATTATTCACGTTCTTTGATGAGGGATAAAATATTTGAGAAAGATTTCAAGATACAGTACTTATACGATGAAAGTAATAGTACAGTCAAACCTGTATTAACAGTCATCTCTGTAGACAGCCACCTGTGTATAAAGGGCACTCTTCATAGCCCCAAAATGACACTTTCCATAGAAATCAGCCTGGATAAAAAGGCCACCTGTCTATAAAGGTCATTTTCACAGGTCCCAGATGTAAGATACTGACAGACCACACGTAGGTATCAATTGGCTAGACAGTATATTCAATGTCAGCAATAACATCAAGACGTAAACACACTCTGACGAGCGGTAACATGCATGCGTGAATTATCCTTACATGCGTCATGCGCATGCGCTTACAATACACAACACCAGAGGTGACCGTTGTAGGCAGGTTTCACTGTAAAGACATTTGATTATACGATACAAGGTTCGGATAGTCAATAATATGATACAGATTTTCAGAAAATAATCCGTTTTTTTTGTTCAACTGAATACTTGGATTATTGGATTCAAATTTTATAGATATTTTTAGCACTGCATTCTCTTGAAAACCATATAAAAATTTATGAATTTATTTGGTACTGTAGTAATTCGAGATCACTGCGGGGGCTGGAGTTCTTTGATGCACCGCTGTCGTTCTCAGATTCCTTTTGCGCGAACTTTGAGGTGTTTTCCAAAATGGCGTCCTTGTGTTGTTGGTTTGGCTATCAGCTCACTCATATTCGACATGTTTGCCACTGATTTATCACGCAATTGAGACTTCCAAGCATGAAAATCAACGAGAAGTTTCTAGCTTTGTATGCATCCTCGCCTGAGAACGTTGACCGCGAAGGTTACCTGTACAAGAAGGGTGAAGTGAACAAAGGATTCCAAGTACGATGGTTTGTTTTGAAAGGAAATTTGCTCTTTTACTTCGAGAAACAAGGTGAAAAACAACCAGTTGGGCTTATTATTCTCGATGAATGCAACATTGAAGCTTGCGAAGGAGAAGAGTGTTCGTTTACTATTTCATTTCATTCGGAGAAAGGTGCTGGACGCTCGTATATCTTGAGTGCGAAGGATGAACGCGAAATGGAGTCTTGGATGAAAGTGTTAACGATAGCTTCTTACGGCTATACATCTATGCTAGTGAATGAGCTGGAACGTACGCTAAACAACCTTCGAGTAGAAGAGACAGCTCTTGGTATTTCCAATGTATCTTTCTCAGGTAACGATGAAGATGATAGTACCAAAACGCCGGCTGATTCGTCATCCACGAAGCACCGAATCCCACGAATAAATACAGCCAGCCCATCAATTTCAGCGCTAAGGCAAATCCCCACCACGAAATCTATGGATATTTTATCTCTTACGACGACGCTGAAAGCCAGCCAAAAACTCCGAAACAGTCTTCCTGCTTTTAGACGCTCGAAAAGTCAAGAAAATATGAACAAATTGGACAAGAAAATCGACTCGAAGAGTCCTTTATCAAAACGTAAAAACAAATCAACGCAATCCAGTGTATCATCTACCAAATTTACATCGACTCTTGTACCAAATGATGGACATTTATTGGAAATTAATCACGTATACGAAACAGGACCATCAACATTTGAAGATCTGCACGACATGTATGCCGGCACAATTTGGACAAGGGTGCGGGAATTCGAAAGCAAATCTGAATCAATTTAGAATGGGGTAATAATCCTGTATTCGGCATATTTTATTCTCTTACTTGTAATTGTACGTTTAACTAACGACTATCCAACACAGGCTTACTTACGTCTTCATGTATGCATAAGCCATATTTAGTTTTGTAATTTTCAGACCCTTTAAATTGATTGAAATTGGATGATTCGTAGGTTGATTTTGTAAAAAGAAAATTCTCAATCGTTGCCAGACAAATTATGAGTTGATTTCCACTTGTCTAACTAGTTGTAATAATCATTGGAATAAATAAAGCTATATTTGTGGATAGGGTATAGGTAACGAGTTTTAGAACAAAGCAATCCAACTGTCTTTTGTTGATGATGATCAATGGCAGTCATTTTAGCGAATTGGAAAAGTCAAGTGTTTTCGTATTGACAATTTTATAATTAATATTTTATATCATCATTATCATCCCCAGCAGGCATCGTGCCTCTCAATAAAAAAATTGCTACTCTTTTCTGCATATATAATTGATCCAAGAACGAGTTAGGTTACTCCGTTACTCTAATGATTATTTGATATAGCTGTGAGAAATCTGGGACCACAGTCTATGAATATCTGTAGGCGGTTGCTTGTTGCCGTGGCATTATTTCAGCAGCTAAAATGCGAATTCCCTATTGGGAAGTTTGAAACTACACACAGAAAATCTTCAGTTGACTCTTGAGCGACTCCAATTTGGTAAGTTGCTCAGCCAAGGATTTTCTAATCAAGGACACCCAACTGAGTTCTGCAGCAAAATGGCCATTTCCTTTTCAAAGGAAATGATGTTATACACTTGACCTTCCATTTGATTATTCAAAATAATTTAATAATAAAATAAAATTAAATAATAATTAAATAATTTTATTTTGTTTATTTTCATCAGTAACAATGTACAATCTGGAAACGGGGCTGCAGATCAAGCAGCATGAGGCCAGTCCATGATGGTCTGTTTTCATTGCAACATTTCGAACACGTGTTTTCTAGTCAACGTTGCCATGTGTGCCATAGCTGGGCTGCGAGTACGGGAACTACACTAAAACGATTGAAAGTTTTTCATTTACTACAACAGTACTGTTTCTTTCTTTCTTGGAGGAGCATGAAAGGGAAGTGTGCCTTGTGCGATGCGGAGTCGAAATACAGATGCCCAACGTGTGCAATTTTGTAGTAAGTAGACTATTCCTAAACAACCTAGCCATGCGATGCCTAGCGACATGATTTACATTGTAGGCCTAAGCTATCATTTCAGAAGAACTAGGTCTTGTTTCGCTATTTTATGAAGGTTTTAATCTTCATGCATTTCCTTTTCAGTTGTTCTCTGGGATGCTACAAGCATCACAAAGGTAAGATAGGCCTAATTTTCAGCTTACAATTTCACTCACAATAGGCCCAGTTCTTTCGAGAACGTTAGACAGTATGGTGCTCTGAATTGACATCTTTTTTATTTACCTAAACTACCTGAGAGTGTGTGATAGGTACGATACCCTTGATACGTAACTTATAAATGTTGCATAATTTCTTTTAAAAGCCGTAGGTGTCAGGTGACGTGTTTGATAAATTTTGGCCTATGCCTATCCACATGTTTCCAGACCGCATGCAAGTGATGAGGAGTGAGCCTGAGTAGGTCAGGAAGACAACCCAAATAATGGCACTCTTCCCCAAACTGATTAAGTTGGCTGGTTGAAATGAGTGAAATGACACACAACCAGGCTGAGGGTTGTTTACAAGCTATAACATCACAAGAGCCCAATCCAGTGTGGAAATTTCGTTTTGTGTACGCCGAAGATTACGCCAGAGTCCTGCAGCAAAGCTTACGCCATGTTAAAACAGGATAATTTGAACAGTGTTTAGTACTAGATCTTAAAAAATGCCATGCCTTGCGCCATGCCAATTGCCAAATTGGAGCCTGCTCCACGGCGAAGATCTTCGGCGTAACATACAAACTTTCTAGACTGGAGCCCAATCTATAGGGAATGGCAATGCCGTACACCATATTGACGAACATGAAATGGCCTGTCGCACTTCAATTTTAGTTCATTAAAACTGATGCTTTTGATGACCTTGTTCTCCTTCTGGGACATTGAATTTTATGGAAACTACAGTCAACGCCGCCAATAACGGCTCCACCATTACCGGAATTTCGTCAATGGCGGTGAATTTTTGAAGTCCCAATGATTGTTACGGTCTGCCTTTGCTAAATATATCCGCCAATACCGGTGTCGCCAATAACTGTTTTTCGTCTATTTCGGTTTTTCATTCTGGCCCCAGAAGACAACTAATTCGCAATTATCGGTTTATGAGTTCCTCCAAATCGGTCTGCACGATATTGATTCAGCTTTGAGGTCATGAACACGTATTCTGTCATCTCCTTGCACATGGACAGTCATGCTTCTGTTGCAGAAGTCAGCAGAATGAAGCTGATGGCATTACAGGGCGAAATTGAGTCTGTGGCTCATTCATCTCTCCGACAGACAACCATTGTTTTGTCTATACCGGATTTCGCCAATAACGGTTAAATTTGGACGGTCCCCAGCGCACCGTTATTGGCGGAGTTAACTGTATTTTATTTTTTGCCTAAACTTCTATATATGATTCAGTTGCTTCACTCAGCTTGCTGCAGAGGTTGTGCGCCTCACGCACACGTGACTTCTGACTTCTGAAGTGTTTGCCCATGCGCGATCTCATTGGAAAGTGCCCTTAACTGCAGACTGGACAGGAGCACAATATTACAAGAATTTAGATCAAGTAACAGTAGTTGTAATAACGACTCGTATCTAGGGATGAGACTTCACAATGATGATCATACTATCTAGTATCTACTGTATCCAGAAGGTCGTAATTGAACTTTGTGACTGTATATCGCACGGTATCTAGAATCACTGTCACTTTTATATTGTTGTTTTTCAAATTTAAAAATTGATTAAATAACAGTACAGTGTAACCTCGTTAATATCACCATGGTTTTCCAGCCAAAATCGTGACAATCAGCAGGTCTTGATATTTAGCGGGTACAAATAGTTGATTCTGACAGAGCTTGGCTCCCAGACTGAAATGATATTATACAGGTTGTAATATAAACCGAGGTGATATTAATGGGGTTACACTGTATTTCTGTTCCAAATTTAGGTCCGGAGAGCCCGATTCCTTGTCAGCCAGTGAAAAAGATTGCGTCACCACCAAAGCATCAGGAGGAAAGAGATTACAGTGAGTGAAATCAGCTGAATTTTAACCTTCAAAGCGGCCAAAAGTAGATGTTCCATGTCGTGCAGAGCTGAGAGCTCTATAGGGGAGCAGGACGTTTCGGCGCGGCTGTTTCGGCGCAGACATTTTGGCGCGATCGCTACGGCGCCGACTGTC
>OFHS01005735.1:0-11244 GCA_900245855.1 Calvadosia cruxmelitensis | reverse complement strand
GTAGGAGATACTGCTTTATGGGCTAAAACCAAAGACTGTGATTTGTACTGGACTAATTAACCTCCGCTCAAATACGAAGCAACGACGCTGGACACAGCTGCGTTAGCAGCGCGGACCAGCTAGTCTTGCATATTAGCGATGAGCAAAGTATCCAACTTCTAATTGAATATTAATTTGCTGCTTCACATATCCATTGGTATCATGATTTGCCATTTAATGATCAAACATCATCGCAATTTCACAGTTTCAACTAATCCTGATGATTATAGATTGCCATGAGGTTTATCTAGGATTTTATAGAAAAGGTGGTCGGGTGGGAATATGATAGAGGTAGTTCATATTAGTATGAAACAAAAGAATTGGAATGGAGATATGCATTGTTTGCTCATTAAACGGTTGGGTGTGATGTGGATCAGGTCAGGCGGGCCACTGAGCTACACTGAAATGTGGTGTTTATGCAGTTTAATAAGCTAACTTGAGTGTCATCAATTTGATTAAAAGTAAGGGACTATTTACAGCAAGGGAAAAAAGACATTTCAGATGTCAGTCCAAAGTAGAGCAAAAGGGGGTATTGATAGTGTAATCCCGCTCTTAATCCTCTGTCGCAGTGACAATTTGGCCAACTTGTGTGCAATTCTATTTGAACAAATCTATTGCCTGCCAGCTGCATATCGAAATAGGCGGTGCTCAGCTCAATACAACATGCCCTTGCTCTACCTCGACTAATTTGAAAGTGCAAGCAATAAAATTAGACTCAAGCGTTACTTATAACGCCCATTAGAAACATACAACAAACAACTCTGTAGGTACCATTATTACTGTAGAGCTAAAAAGTCGATTTGCAGCAGCTAAAAGTCTGATACATTGTAAACACATAGTTCATTTACATCATTGGGGTTAAATCATTCATATGACAAACTCTTTAGCAGCTGTGTTCTTCAGACTATCGCTGTCTGTAATGTCTTTGCTGACAATCACATAGCCAATTTCAAATGACCCACAACAGATCGTATTCATACTTACGGAGTTACATCAAAACTTTCTGAACTTTACATGAAATCAAAGACAGGCTTCCTGGTAGCTACTATGATTTCTTGCTGAAGAAAGCAATTGATGTGCTTGTGAAAACCACCAAATGCACTAATCTACAGTGGAGACAAACTGAAGCACCGCCTTCTATCCCTGTTCATTCATGTATGGACACATGGAACCATTCAACACAATTGGAAAGACTCTGTCATCATACCGGCGTTCAAAAAGGGACAAAGTCAGAGTGTGGAAACTACAGGGGGATCAGTCTCTTATTGATTACTGGAAAAATCCTGACTTCAATACTTTGAATATCTCGTCTCCAGAAATTACAGTGAAACCCCGTTAATATCACCTTGGCTAATGTCACAACCTGCTTAATGTCACTGCAGCTTGATAACCAAGCTCTATCAGAATCAACTAATAGTATCGCTTAATATCACGATTTGTGGCTGGAAAACCATAGTGATATTAACGAGGTTGCACTGTATACGAAGACAACTTGCGTGAGGAACAAGCCGGTTTTCGATCAGGAAGAGGTTGTGCTGATCAAATTTTCAACCTAAGACAGATCTTTGAGCGGAAAATCCGATATGGCCATGACTTTGGGGTCCTGTTCATAGACTTTGCAGCATTCAATTCTCTGTACAGGGGCTCTCTCTGGATTGCCCTACGAAGAATTCCCCAGATTGTAACTGTCCTGAAGACGATGTATGATGGCAGATCCAATATGGTTCATGTGTACAGTGAACTCTCCAGGAAGTTCACTGTAACGACCGGATTTAAGCAAGGCTGTATCATCTCACCTTGCCTGTTTAACATGCTCTAGACTGGATCATTGCCAAGTCTGTACACGATCTTCTGGTATAACTGTGGGAGAACAACTGACTCTGGCTCACTTTGGTTATGCAGATGACCTGGCCTATCTCGGAGAATCAAAGGCAGATATCCAGCAGTTCTTCATGAACTTGGATACCAACGCTGGTATGCTTGGCCTGAAAATCAGTGTCGAAGAAATAAACTGCTGTCTTCCATACGTATGCAACTGAATCTGCACAGTAAGACTATCAAACAGGTTGATCAATTCGTCTACCTGGGGTTGACATTTACAGTGGACCGTTGACGCCATGACAGCATCCAAGGAGATCAACATCAGGATTGGCAAAGCTTCCACAAACTTTGGCCGCCTCATCAAGCCCCTGTTTGGTCGCAACGATATCTCAACAACGCCCAAAATGAGAATTTTCAATAGTGCTATCACATCCGAACTGCTGTATGGTGCACAAACTTGGACCTTCTAACATTATGAATCCAAAACCATGTGAAAACCATGTGAAAACCATGTGAAATGGGAAGCACCATGCGAAAAACCATGTGAAATTTCAAACACCATGTGAAAAACCATGTGAAAAACGTGTGAATTAGAAAACAGTGTGAAAAACCATGTGAAAAGGGCACTTTTCACATGGTTTTTAACATGATTTTCACATGGATTTCACATGGTATCAGGTCATAGTGTAAGCTGCTGACTTCACACTATCCTTGGAGTAAGCTTGCTTAATCACTTGAGGAGCTCCAACTTCTGCAAGCGTAATCAACCTACAGTCGACTCTTCTATCAAAAGAGCTAGACTGCAATGGTTTGGTCACATGTCCAGAATGAGATCATACCGACATCCTAAAACAATCGTCTGGAGCCAAGATCATGCTGATTGGAGATGCAATCCTGGCGACCCTAAGCTGTACTGGAGAAGGCACTTGCTAGACAACTTAAACCATGGTGGTTTGATGTTTGAATGCGAAAAGGACCTGGTATCTGTTGCTGGAGAGATGGCTCAGAACAGACTCCAGTGGCAGGTCTTAATCCAAGAAGTAATCAATATGCCACCTACAACCCACCTCCAGTTAATACGAATTATGTTATAATTATGTTATGTTACAAAATGCAGCCCTCTGGTTGGCTGCTATGCACTGTTGCTGCTGCTAATGTTGCAGATTTGCTGTTGCTTGTGAACCTGTCACATCACACTCCCTCAACCAAGCACCAGTCACACTGACAAACAGTGGATGGATTGAATACCTGTTAATATACTAAACTACATTACTACATGATATCACCAAAAGATTACAGAGAGGAAGGCAGGTGGGAATCGATTGGCAAGACAAGTGGCTAGTGGACGATGTGCCGTGAGCAAATAGTGATGACAAGCAAGCAGTCAAGCCAGAGATGGAATGGAAATTCCGTGTGGAATTTGCTCTAGACATGCTCATATCTCTTCTGTCCCTACAGTCTCTGATGAAAGGACCCAGGCTCCCTTTCTCAGATGCTGCCACAGAAATGGTGTGAGTAACTTTGCTTAAGGTTTAATATAACCACATAAAGAGAATAAAAGGCTGTGACAGATTAGCTGCTGCGAATCTAAATTTGGTTGCTGACACTAATCAATTTATTAAACTTACGGAGGTTTCCGAATGAGAAGCTTCTCGATAAAATCTTTTGCATCATCAGATATTTCGTCAAATTCTTCAGCATCAAAATCAAAATCCACTTGAGCAACATTTTGGTACGTTTCCATGACTTCATCTCCAGCAAATGGAGAGATACCGCTCAATCTAGAAGAAAAACAGTGAAATTTAGAAATCCAGTAGCAATAGATTACCAATCAGCTAGAATAACAACATAAGTTTATGTACACCAACATGTAGAGTGTTATGCTATTGTCATCATTGGTTACAGTCAGAGCTCTCTTTTCAGATAGCAAATGTCTGCAAATGCTTTTTTGACTGTCCACAGATCAAATATAAAAGGAAGTATTGTTGATTTCACTATTGAATCGCAATAATATTTAACTAAAAAATCCACCAAAGTTTGTAGCCTTAGCTACATGTTTAAAAGCAGATACAAAGCACTTCTCACACTAAAGAATCAAATGCTACTTACAGGACATATGCAACAACTCCAATGCTCCTACAAAAGAAACCAGAAATTCAAATTTGAGAAAATATCCTTTCAAGTTTAAGATTGAGGACAAGAGAATATAACTCAAAGAGAAAGGAAATCGTAAACATTACAGACAAGCTAATGGTCAATTATATTTTCCACAAAGAAAATTCAATGCTCTTGCCGACAAGTGGCTGTCCTATCAAGGGAATATCACATTTGTGGCCCTGAAATCAAAGTACATCGGTATACGACACTTGGAGCTGAAATTTATCAGCATCATTGTTGTTGGTTGGAATGCTCTTCTTCAAGTCGTTCCGCATACAGATATGGTACAGTTAAGAAATATTCCGTAAAGATCATTCTAAGTTGATTGCAGTAAATCTACAACCTTATCTTTGATGCAATCTACTAAGCAGCAGTTTTCAATCAATGCACACATGCAAGAACGGCCATGTTTATCGAGTAGAAACCTAAAGCACTTGCTTTAGGTCCTCCGTCTGGTCTGGATAGGCCCATTCTCAATGACAGTTTTGAATATTCAAATAAACAATATTTAGATTGTGCAGACTACAATTGTCGCAACTACTGAGTACATTTTGTCCCACTTTGCTAGGTGCAAACATAAGCAAATGAGATATGAAGCAGGTTTGGTCTGTTGAAGCTTTGAAATCAAAATCAGCCAATTAAACCAAAATAATCAAACCGTTGAAGATTATTAAGTGTTTCAATACACCAAATCAAGAAAAAAATGCAATAAAAGATATGTTTACTCTTATCATGGTCTGGCATGTAAGCAACTAAGCACAAGTGGAGGGCCAACTGAAAAGATGAAACAGGTAAAACAAAGTAGATCAACTGCATACCACATATCTGAAGCAAATTCAAGCGGTTCAAAGGCCAATACTTCTGGCGCTGCAATACAATAATCAAGAAATTATGGACCATTAAAACTTCAGCCACGACCTCAAATAAATCCTATAATTGCTAATTTCTATGCAAAGACAATAGCAAAAAAATTTTGTCGTACAATGCAAAACCTCAACTGAGACACATGTCACTGTGCGATGTGGAATGCTATTGCACCATTTCAATCAAGCAAAAAAATCATTAAGTCAGTCATTGTCTCCTTCCTACATGCGCGTAAAATCCACATTTAAGGGCTTCCCTGTGTAGCTCCTAACCTACAGCATGAGATATTCAAACAATTTCCTTGATTATGCCACCCCCATCCTGATTCTCGTTTATAAAGAAGGAAATTTATAGATTTTGAGTAAAATTTTTAAAAAAGTTGCACAGTCAACCAAATAATATCCCGTCACCTAGCATCAGTCCTCGCCTAACATCCAGCAAAGCTAATTTCCACTCGTAAGTTGCCCAACAAACTTTTATATTCTTATCTTGCTTAATATGCTCTTGGATAATATCCAATCCCGCTTAATAGTCCAACCTTTCCTCTCAAACTTCATGCGAAACTGGCTTATTGTCCAGTTTTCTTAAAACATTGATTGTATCGAGTCAGAACATTATTGTTATTGGAAGTTGATCAAAATAACTTAGAAAACTGAATGATGCTGATTGCAAAGAAGATATTGTGCCCAATCGAATAAGCATATTTAGTATGTTACAAGATTGATTACAGAAAAGACTCATCCCATAATACTAAACGCGCTATGTTGTCTGTCTGTGGGTCTGTAAGTGCCCTCGAAACGCGTCCTCCGTTGAGCTCTTCTCCGCCAAGATCGTTACTTTTCCACACTTCCCTTTTACAAAAGTCGCAACAGGAAGGCCGTCTTCTCTGAATGGGAGCAATCGCATACTCTCCTTCTCGACAGCGGCGTAGCTTTTCGCGTTAAAAATTCGACGTTTTCATCGCAGCTTCGCCATTTTGCTGTGTTTCTTCGCCATTTATTATTGCTGCGTGCACGGAACAATGGTTTTGTCCTCACGTGATCAAGCTGCGAGACCGAAAGATGTTACCCTGGCTTCCGGTACGTCACGTTTCAGCGCAGACGTTTTGGCGCCTGATCGTTTTGACGCCAAGACGTTTGGGCGCAGGCAAATCAGTGCGAAAAGCTGTGCAAAACACAACGAAAAGAGACCGCGGACTTGCAAACTGATGACGTCTTTTGCGGAAACCAATTTGTGCATACGAAAACATGGAGCATGGCTGAATTGCACTGTTTTTCATCCGCAAGTCAAACAGCGAGCCTCCTAACCGTTGAGTACATGCTTACTTTGTAAATCTTATAGCCTGGGGGTATGGGTCAAATGGCCCCCATGATGTCATTGCTTCATTTGTGAGTAGTTTCCCTTAGGACAACTTCATTATAAATACAATTGCTGTGTAGTGGACATTACCTGCTACGAGGCAAAATAGAGAGAGAGAAAAGGCGGGCGAAGCCCGCCGTATAGGTGCGTTATCATTCGTCCATCTTATTCACCCTTAGTGTGATAGACTGATATGCATTATGCTGAGTCCTGCCATTGGCCCTGGCGGCGTAGCCGCTAGTAAAAAGGCTATAACTAGTAATACCGCACATATGGTAAACTTACCGACATATTCAGGAGTCCCAACAATATCGAATTGGCTGTAAGGCTTGTCCAGCCTTCTTGAAAGGCCAAAATCAATCAATCTGATTTCAGGAAATCTTTCCTCCGAAGAAAGGAGAATATTTTCAGGCTGCAATGATAAAAAGCATAATGAAAATGAAATCAGACAACAAAGGCAGAATCTACAAAGAACCTAGGCCATGGCCTAACTCAACTACACCAAACAAAATAAATACTCAATCTACCATATGTTGCAGACTGCAGCCTATTTAAATGCACATTTTGATGGTATTTGAAGTTGTCTGTGTTTTTTAAAACTGGAATGAAGACAATTTGAGTCAAGCCATTGTCACTCGTTTCAGGCTGCTGGCGTCCATCTGTGGAACGGTCTACCATCGCATATGAAGGCGGTTGCTTGCAGGGCCGGGTTTGGCAAGATGATTAGAAAGTATCTGCAGTAGCATTAACACTTTGTTATTATTAAAGTTAAAAAAAAACGAGAAAAAAATATTTAGCAACGCTTTTATATCCATACATTGTAGTGCCAAATTTGTAACTATTTGTATCTGCACCATGAAAAAGCTATTGCAGCTTATTGGCTTTACATAATAAATTATGATGATGATGATGAAGTAATAATTTGTTCAGGGGATCAATCAAGATTTCCTGTAAATCTCACAAAATGTTCCGAGACTATGAGTCACTATGAACAGTGACAAGAAAGTCATGTAAAACTCATGAATGATGTAATGGAAAAGTACTTTGGAAACCCTGGCACTTGATAATATCATGGGATAATGTGTGAAAATATATGTCCAATTTTAATGTGTGAAATTTGATATTTGGAGGGCCAAGAAAAATTGTGTATTTGTGAACATTTACATTGATTTTACAGGGTTTTAGTTCACAGTATTATAACTTAATTGTGTATCATACAGGACGATCAGTGCTGCGATTTCATTTCAGCTTTCATTTATGAATTGATAAATCAAATCAGAGCATAAATTCTTTTGAGACAGCTGTGTTACTAATAGCAAGCCATGCAAACTTTATGTTACGTTTGTTTACAATATCAATAGATCAAGTGATGTAACTAGTAGGCCTACTGGCCACTCATAAACAGATTGAGTATCTGTGACGATATCTCTTACAATGAAATGGACATTGTTAATTGTTGAGAGTGACTGGTTCGTGCTTGCAGTTTATTAGGAATTGCTCATGCACAGGGCGGCATTTATGATATTTTCACAGCAATTGTGCATGGTTTTGCTTGTTCTCTTCTGTTTGGAGTGCCAGGTTAATCTCCAGTCGATGACTTGGTTGCTTCCAGAATTCTTCTGAGACGGACATTTTTCATCAATTTTCCAAAAGGAAAACAAACCAGCTTTCAAGCCAAGAATTTTAGATGTAAGAGTGAAAAACAAAGATCATTTGTTTTGTAGCTGTAATTGTGTTAAGTGTGATTTATCTAATCGTGTATCCCCACTGCAGAATTCGCTTCCTGATGAAATTGTAACTTAAAGTAAACAAAAGCATGCAGGCATTTTCTAACATGGCATGGAAAAAGAATGGCATCATTTTTCTTCTGTGATGCATGCATTCTATTTAGAAATTGCTCCAACCGGGAGCATTTTATGTTAAGCTTTGGACGAAGTATACCGTGTTCACTTGCAACAATTTTGTTCCGTAACTTGATGGCAAATTAAAACTTTGAAAAGATAATAGCTTCAAAAATATCACATAAAATCTATAGGTTCAAACAAAATGAACTATGCTGCTAGTTAACGTGGAAATGACTCAGATGCCACATTCAATCAAGCTCAGTTACACTGCAACTCTACAAGCAAACAATTATGCACAGTCAATGCAATTGGATTCGGATTAGGATTTAGGATTGCAGATAATCTAGTTTCATCCTAGTTTCATTAGGCAAGCACGACAAACGGGGCCGTTATGTGCTTAAACCTTTCTTTTGTTTTGAGGCAATATTTATGACGAATTGAAAAGATAGTGGAAGAACGATAAGCTTTACATTGCAATACCAGACTAGATTCAATGAATTGTATCAGTGCATTAATCCTTAGAACTACCTTTAAATCCAAATGAACAACGTTGTTGTCGTGGAGATATCGTACAGCTTCTACAATCTGACGAATGAGATAGCAAATTTCCTTCTCTGTTCGAACAGTTTCAACCTGTTCCAGACAATGTCGATGTAGGTCGCCACCAGGAGCGCTTTGAAGAAAGGAAAACACGATAAATCAAACTGTTTCAATCATTAGACTGACGAACATCCTGTTTATAGTAGAATGATGAACACTTGTCACGGAAGACAACTAATAAATATCATTTCGTCAAAACAGTCAAAAAGACCTTCGTGCTCGTCAGAGAAGAGAGGCGAAAAAGTTACGAGGCGAAGGTGAGAAGAGAAGTCGTGCCCTCGTAATTGTCAACAGAGCGCGAAAAATCAACCTAAACAGACTCAATATTTATGCACAGTTCCAGCCGAGTTGTACTCAACTTATCAAAATAAACTGAAATTACGACTTGGGAATTCCTCTTTAAACACAAACTCTGCACAATCGTTGGCATGGAAATTTCATTGAAATCTCACACACTGAAGGCACTTGAGCAATAACGTAGCGTCTGTAAACGAGTTGCAGAGAAAAAAGACCGAGAAGTAATGTAATTTCCACGATAGTGCACGATTTTGATTACACAACGGAAAGACGGCTAGATCTCCATCCTCGCCATGAAGCGAGTTGTTGCTTGGCAAACGATGCGAGGACAGGCTGCTGAGTTGCAAAGCAACAAACCCGACGACGTTCGCGCGACAAAACTTCAGCATGCCATTTGCACGCTTGAGAATGATATTACACCTCAGCCGACACCGGCCAAACATGCTCAGCGAAGATATAAACTCCCAAAACCATCGCAGTCACATCTCTTGAGTCAGAAACTTCGTGCACTAATAAATTAGACTAGGTCGTAAAACGTGGTCGGTCAGTGAGTTATCTAATTCAAGGTAATGCCTCGAGGTAGAGAGGAGAGAGAGAAAACAAGAAATTTCAACGGTGGCGTTACACACCCTTGATATGTTTGTGTCGTGTTCACGACAGGTTTTCGCATCGTGCTTTCCGTTTTCAAAATGTAAGGACAATATAAACGCGTTGAGAGTCGTGTAAAACGTCGGTCACTGCTTGTTGAAACACGACGTAAACAACGTGCATCAAGAGAATAGACAGCAAACAAACATGCACTTACTATTCTATGATTATAATCATCTCCTTCCTTGTTTCAAAGACATCGTACAAGCGAACCATCTTCGGGTGTGAGGATGTATGAAGGATGTCGATCTCAAGAAGTAGTTGCTCTCGACAGCTCCGTCCTTGACGCGCCTTCCGAACGAATTTGGCAGCAAACAATTTGCCATCTTTCTTGTTCACACATTTTTTCACAACAGCAAATCTTCCCCTTGAAACAAGAAGGATTGTGATGAAAATATAATGTTTTGGGAATCAATATTTCGTCTGGTCCAAACAAGTAATAACTCCGCACAAGAATAAGCAGAGACAAGGAAATGCAGCCATGTTTTTGGTCCCATCACATTCAATGTCTCACCACAAGAGCCGGTTCATGCGAGACAAAACACACGCCATGATTAAAACACGCTGAATTCCTACCTTCCTAATTCTTCTCGAACATCGTAATGGTCCTCTATGGATTCCGTTTTGATCTCGGCCATGACATATAACGAGAAACTACGAGAGTTGACCGTCCACGGCTTTGTACATCCCACAGAAACGTCACTCAGCTTGCAACGAAGACATGATTTCTACCAAGGCAGTTGCGAGCAGTCAGTTTTGTGCTCACACTGTTTCGCCCTTTGTTTTGGGTGTAATATCTCAGCGCTGTTAGCTGCCGATTGCTGACAAGAAATGAACTCGCTTGAGCAGCCTTCCAGTTGTCAACAATTCGTCTCTATTAGCCAATGACAACAGAGAGAATGCGAAGAGGATCATTTCCGTTTCCTGTCGCTCTCCCAAAGAAGGGCAAGTGCAATTATGCGCGAGAACAGACGATGCCGTGGGTTGAAGGGTTGAAGAATCCCAGCAAAATGTGCAGGAAAAAAGTTGCTAACCAATCACAAGGCTCAAAGGGCCGGCTTCCTGCTGGCCATCAAACGCTTTCGCTCTGCTTGTGCAATGACCCAAACACCATGTTGTCGTTCTGGTAATAAAGGGAACCCCCAATCTGATCTCATTCACATTCTCCTTCTTGCTCCTCGCGATCTTGAAAGCTTTCCCAAAAGCAATAGATGACGAAGTCATGTCAACCATGACATGTCATATCATCTTGTTCAACGTCTGACCATTTCCTTAAATAAATCACAGTACCAATGGGTGTACATATGTACAGCAATTTCAGCAAAATACCGGTTACTACATGCAGTTTCCATAATGTTCAACGATCAGTAGCAGTGAGACTAAAGTCACTTAAAAATTGCATTGTAAAGCAGTATTCATTCCACTCCGTCAATGTCATCAGTTGGATACTGCAATAAATCTACATTATTGCTTCATGCCAGAGCTAAAGTCATGCAGTTGCTATTGGATTGATAAAATACAGGGGCGGATACAGGAATTAAAATACATACGTCTCAAAATCTGGGGCCATGACCACGCCCATTTTAGGGAAGAATATTTTGCCACGCCCACTATT
>OFHS01005731.1:0-11252 GCA_900245855.1 Calvadosia cruxmelitensis | reverse complement strand
GCTTGAAAATCCATTGCCTTTGAAATGGCTGACTTGTAGTTTCATTCCGTCGTTGAATCTGCAGATGAGATCAGCACGCCCATTTCCATCAATGTCTCCTGTCATCAGAACTCCTTCGCTCGTTGAACACCAGCCTTGCGTTTTTGCATCTTTCGCTGTGTAATAGACTCCAGCAATTGAACTGAGATAATAGTGGTCAGGATTGTTGTCGTCAGCTTTGCAAAAGAAGTCAGCACGGCCGTCCCCGTTGAAATCTGCAACAAGTTTCTGGTCAGCGCATGTTATAGGAACAACAAGGGTAGAATCGTAGTGCAGTCCATCATGTTTGCATTGTCTTATGGCTTGAACGGTGAAAGGTAAAAACCCTGAAATGAGAAACACGACCCAAATTGAAGTCGTCATACTCATTTAGAACATTTGCAAGTCTTGGTGTTTTTTTGTCGAATGAGCCGATGTGTTGAAACACAGTTGTTTTATCCATGATCTTTGTGAAGAACTCAGACTTGAATGAAGCAGCAGGTAACAACTAGACACATTGTCTTTTATATTATATCGACCTCAGCCTAAGCGGCAAAGTCCTTTGAAAAAAGCAAAAGACGGACAGAGGCTCCTATTCCTCAACAAAATCAAAGATTTCACGGGCTTAAACTCTAAGAGCCATTTGGGATTGCGCGCAAAATCGTACTTTGAAATGTACACAAGTTGAGTCTTCGAGAGCCGCATCGCCTATGGCACTACAATACGAAGAAGATGTTATATTGCGAGAAATTGAAAAGAACTGTAAAAAGATAATAAAACGCTATAAATACACAAGTTTGTGTTGCCATGGATACGCAGAAATCACACAGCTACTAACAAGCACTTATGTGATGACTTCCTGGATCAGTCTATTTGCCATGCAAAAGTAACAGCGTCTTGCATGCTCCTGGATGAGTTTATTAATTTTCATAATTCTCAGGACATTCCTTGCCGTGAAGCTAATAATCTCTTGACAATATCATATTCTTAATATATTAATAGGTTTGTTACTCCTTCCGCTGTTTATCAGTGTGACTGGTGCTTGGTTGAGGGAGTGTGACAGGTTCGCAAGCAGCAGCAGAATCGACAACATTAGCAGCAACATTATCCGCAGCAGCAGCAGCAGCAGTGCATAGCAGCCAATGGTCCTCCCACCAACCAAGCAGTCAAGCACCATGACCAAATTACTTTTTATGCTGGGTGGGATAAGTATGGTGATAGAGTTTTACGATCTCTCTTGCAGACGTTTAGCACGTCGACGCGAGCATCAAAGATATCTCCCCAAGGACAATGGCTTAATTCTGTTACCAATGATCATCATCGTTATTGTTATGCAGAATCCATTCAGAACCACATCCATTGCTCGATGGCACAGACTTCCCAAACAAAATGAAGAGCAATGAAATGATATGATGTTGCACACGTTATCTTGCTTTTAATATTTTTTTTTATAGATTTTGCATGATTTAAGGTATTTTTATAATTATTTGGTAAGCCTGGGCCTAATAGCAGGTGGCTTCACATGGGATGTGAGATCGTTCCATAGTTGGATTCAAGAACCTTAAAGGAATTGTTCTTTTTTACCATGACGCTTATCATCGGCAGGCTGAGTCAGGTGGCCCGCTGCTATCGTAGCTTCATATTAAAACATTAATCGTTGCATTTTGCCTTTATTCTTTTGTTCTGCAGGATTTGCTGAAAGGACCAACTGTAGCGCTGCTGGAGACTCCTGGTCTCTCAAGGATTGACGATAAAAGACCGGACGGACGAACCCAGGTTCCATGGAAAAGGGGGCGTTGCGCAGCATGGGATATTGCTTGCGTAAACACAATGGTTGTCAGCCATGTCTCAAAATCGGCAAATAGAGCAGAGAGTGGAGCTAGGGAGGCAGAGGGAAAAGTAGAACAAAGTACTCCCGACTCGCTGCCAACTACCATATCCAACGGGTAGTTATGTTAATTAAATGTAATTAAACTAATGAGATATTGTAGCGGACAATCTGGGCGTTGCGTAGCATGATCAATCAAGGCTCCTCCCGTCATCATCACAGCAATGTGAGTTTCTTTCATCTTGGTTGTACCTCGTATGGATCACATCCGGATATGGTGTTGTGCATGGATTAAGTATGGCACTGCTCAGTGGGCGCCATCCGGTCTTCCTTCGGCATATTTGTGAAGGCCAGTGCTTCTGAGCTGTAGATCAACACAGACTCGACACATGCTTTAAACAATGCCAGTACTGCATCCAGCAAGGGGCCTACGCTTAACACTCTGTTAGGTTTTAAGCGCAGCAATTAATTCACACCTTGTTCTAGCATTTGGGGCAAAGCTCCCGAAAGCTCCTGGCTTTTCTTGACATCTTGACCTCAATTCCTTATAATTTTGAGCTCTTTCGATACAAAACTCAGACTAGTGTTATTAAAAAAGGCAATTTAATGACCAACAAAATTTATAATTTATATTCCTAGAGAATAATTGGCTTCTCACTACAATGCGATGGTGCTAACAGAAAATGGGAACTGAAGACTCTGTGCTTGACTCCCCAAAAAGGCAAAAATATTTATGGCAACAAGTGCATCGACCGGTATTTTAATATCAAGTTAGTATGTAAACTAAATAAACGCACGGTTATACTAATCATATGCAAGCTGTGCATTATCAAGACGATGGAGCGACATTACTTAGCCCTATTGCATATGCTTAGCCTACTAGCCTATAGTTGCTCAAGTCTCACGATGAAAACAACAGTCAGCTGAGTCAGTTCAACAGTATATTAAGCAGTTGTGGGAATTGCGATCAGGAAAAACAAGACTGACTGTCAAAATAGTCAAGAAATAAGAATAACCTGGCAAGTGGCTTCGTTCAGTGCAGTGTAACGAAAACGTGCATTGACGAAAAACTGGTGCAAACAAACAGCCATGTGGCGAAGATAGCTGCAACCAAGAACTGCCTCAGAGTCGATGTCTCTCAATGGCACGATACCAGGAATCTGCGGGGCTCTGGAGATACCGCGTCCTCGTCGTGGAGCTGGGGCGGCCGGAGCCCTGTTTTACAGGGTTATGGCGAAATGGACTTCAGGCAACTGGGTGCTCGTGCAAACGGTACCATGGAGCTGGAGGAGTGACCGCGCTTTTCAAGCTCCTGCACCTTCCCGAAGGTTTGGGCAACCACAAACCTGAGGGCTACAACAGCAACAACAACAACAACCAGGAAACTGCGGACAACCACACTGTCGCAGACAACCCGGTTGCAACTTGCAACTTCCCCCACATCACGGCTGTGAAGCAGAAGATTTATTCTATTGGCGATAACGCCGTGTTGCGTGGTCGCCCTTCTTCGATCAAAAGACCAAGAGAGCATGTCGCGGCGCAAACGAACCATCCTTGCCCAACTGCGCTCAGCCTACTGCCAGATTCTCTCCTCTTTCCAACATCGCCTGAACCCTGCAATGCCCGCGATGCTGCAGTGACTGCGGCCAAAGCCCGCATGATGTCCCACACCTTTCTCTTGTCCTGCGCATCCTACGGAACTATCACCTAGGGGCTTATGAGAGAACCCAGTTGTAACTATCTCGTTTTTATCCAAAGTTTTCTTGTGATGCACAGTACTGTATATGTTTTTATGAGAACAGGTGGCCAAAAACCACCCGCAATTCAGCAGAAGTAATAACACAAATTTGGTCGTACGGCTGACGCAGAGTAACCACATCATCATTCCTGCATGCAACTAGAAATCTGGGCTGACAAATGTGTAAATCTCAAGTTCAGCATATGCAAGCCACGAGCAGCAAGTAATTTTGAATGCAAGCGTTGCTCGACTTGTGCCGTTGCCGCTTGTCACTGGTGTCTTCAGATGTCATTTCCCAAACTGTATTGGAATAATTTACGATGAAGATAGTTTTTTTAAGCAGCGTTCAAAGCAACAGCCATTTCCTGCGTCTTGCAACAAAGCGAGAGGAGTCAAAGGACGAGCCAAACATCGTGCCACATTCCCAACGATTGCTCTTGTGCTCTCGAAATGGCTCGAATCGGGGTACTTTGTGAATGGCATGAAAAAGTAACTTTGTTAAGCTCCTCATAGAAGCAAGATTGTCAACTCGATGGAAGCAACATTTTGTGCTGCAGATTCCCGAAACGTCCAAGCAGTCGATGAACACATGATTTAGCAATACTTTTTTCAAATGCACATACACGGAACCCAGTAGACCGCACACGGTGTTGGAACATGCTTTGGGTGTAATATTTCGAAAGAGAATGATTGCCATTATTTAGGACACAGTGAAAGACCTAAACCACTATACCACGAGAAAAGCCGAGGAAAGCTTGTATGGAGACTATCGATAGAAATTCTACGTGCAAGGTGAAACCGCCAACTAGCATCTATGCTCATAGCATGTAAAAGAAGCTTAATAGGACAGAAGATCACTTCCAAAAGGTGGTTAACGCCAATAGAAACTGCTCTCGACAACTAACATCGCCGGTCGATCTTATCTCAACCACAACAATTCGGGCTAACGCCAGTCCCATTACCCAAGAGGAGCTTCAGACAGAATACGAGAAGCAGCGATTGGAAAATCAGGTCGGCCAGACAAGCTATGTATTCTTCATGTTCCTGAGATGCAAACATGCTATTACTTATAGTAAACGAGGTACTGTCTGGTAATCAGCCTCCTAGTATATGTGGCGAAAATCTACAATCGTTGCCATGCCAATGAACGGTCATCCAATCAGCGTGGTCTGTCTATGATGTACATATATCATAACACATCGTCCTGCGATCTCATGCCTTGAAGGACCCAATGGAGCAAGCATCACTAAAGCAAGAAAGCAACATCGAGAAAGCAACTGCATTAAACAGCCAATTTTCTTCTGTGTTTACCCGGGATAACAATACTCATTTACACATATCATGTTTTACTGCTGCTACACTTGAATACATCGAAATAACAACCTTAGCAATAAAAATATGTCTTCGCAAGATTCCACCGAAGATATCCGGAGGCCTGGACTCGATACCGATGTCATTTGTGAAGCACTGTTTGTCACATTTGATTTACCCACTGTTCGTATTTTTTTAAAAATGATCTGGTATATTTGTTTCAACCTTACAGCAATTAAAATGAACAAAGTTAAAAAGACAGAAACTAAAATATATCTAAAGGGAACTAAATTAAAGAATATGCTACGTGACAAACCTAATCAATTATTTAAGCATACACGAGGCTATCGGTTTCACCAAAGGTTGAACGCAACATCACCGATGTTGCGTTGCCGCGTTGGACGGCAAGGCTAATATTTTGCAACACCTGGGCCTGAGCCTGGGCCAAAGCTCTGCTCATTCAATTTTTGAAACAGTTCACAAACAATTTTTTTGCCAAAGGCCCGAAAGAACCGAACGTTTTCACCTCGAACGGGAAGAGAATAAAATTGTCCCACAATATATTATATTTTGTTGTGTTCTTTCGCTCTGCAACTTCAGCAGCTGAGCCACTCCTTGTGCACGTCTTTGTGCGATGGCTTGGGGACAAGAGTGTCCGGACAAGTAAAATCCCACAGTAGGCATTTGCCCTTTGACCAAGGGACTTGGGTTACTCCGTCGGGACGCTTCATATCACTTCGAACGAGGCCCTGAGGCTCGAGTGTGACTGGAACTTGCGCTGTCCCCAGTGCCTTGTATGTATGTTTTAGGTATGACTTTATTCTGAAAACCCAATAAGTTGTTACAAGCAACTTTTTTCATGGAGCAGAATTAAATAACATAATATAGACAAAGTAATTAATATTCGATCATACAGTATAACATATAAAATCGTGAAAGTTATAGTACATTACTTACGATATGTTGTTTGCAATCAAGTTTGAAATTGGAAATATTTACAGATTTTTTGAGCTGGCAGGGTAGTGCATTCTAAACCCTGACACCAGTAGACTGAAAGGAATGCAGATGCTTTTTAAGCACCCTAAAGCAACCACATGAAGCAGCACGAGTGCTTCTCTCGTAATTTCGGTCAAAATTTCGCTAAGGTAGGATGGTGCCCCACCATTTGCAATCTTCCACATCCTGATACATTGCAAATACTGAACACCTGCCCAATGTCCATCCATCCCAGTCTCTCTCGCATGTCTTTACGGTGTGTTCTAAAATGACATCCTAAAACTAATCGCATTATTCTATTTTGTAATTTCTGCAGTTTATCTATATTTTTGTTACTTATACACGATCCCCATATTATGGCACAATAATCAAAATGAGGTAGCACAATTGTTTTATAATATTCTTTCTCTGGAATCAATGGATAAAAATTTACTAAGGTATTTCAAAATTCCAATTCCACGGTTTATTTTATCTGCAGTTCGTTATTCATGATTTGCCACGATAATATCAATTGTTTCCTGGACAGGCACGTTGGTGAATAAAGATTGGACATCATATGACACTAGAATATCACTGGGGGAAAGCCTGCAAGATCTGAAGTCCTCTGTAAACAAATCTTGCATGACTTCAGATCTTGCAGGCTATCCCCAGTGATATTCTAGTGTCATATGATGTCCAATCGATATTCACCAACGTGCCTGTCCAGGAAACAATTGATATTATCGTTGCTAAGGCGTTCGAGCATAATGGGGTGTTCCAATGAAAATTTTGTGGCTGTTTTTTATGTCATATGGTAAATCCATGTCAGAAAAGTCGATTCCTCAACCCTGTTTTGCCTTAAATTAAGTAGAAACAGCACTACGCTGCTTTAAAGTTCCGAAAATTTGAACCAAAGATGCGCGCTGATTGGCTAACGCAAATCTGACGTCATTCTCCATCAGCTGTCTGCGGGTTTGCAGCTCACGCGGTAGTTTCCTTGTACTATACGGACTGCTTTCGAGTGCTCTATGCTGCTTATCTGACTATGGTTTTTAGTTCATAATATATCTAAGAGCTGTCGGAAGGCTTCACGAAAGTGTGCTGTACAAAACCTCTGTGATTGACTGGTTGTAGGGCTACGAACAGGCTGTTTTGCACGAGCGGCTTGGTTGTTCGTCAGATTTGGCTGTTCGCGAGAAAGCAAAATCTTTAGTCTACTTTGCAATTCTATTCCACTTTTAAACTCCAGAACGAACAATACTTGTTAGGCAATGTTCTGTGTGCTTCAGTTACCACCATACCCTGACAAATGTAGAGCTCTGAAGAAGAAGCATCGTCGCTGTTCTGGCCGCAAGTTACGAGGCAGGCACGAAGAGCACAGCTAGGTTTGTCTCTACTGTACTAACTATGGGGCTACACTAACAAAACTTTGACAGTTATAAATATACTTGCTAAATATATTTGCCATAACACACAAGAGCACTACATATTTGTGAAATGCGGCTATTTCATCAAATAATGTGTACAAGAGATTGCCATACAAGCGAGCAGCTATCAGCCTATCACTGAATTTATTAAAACTTCCTGATCGAGAAGAAATAAACATTATTTTATTTTATATTGAGGCCAAAAGGCATGCAATGTCTGGTAGGATTAGTCTTATATCCTCTGGTACAGTATCTGCCAATAACCGGTGAAGCCCTTGAACGGTCCTCGGCATAAGAGCACTTGCAAACAGACAGCAGCGTCAGCGAAGAACACGCACAATCATAACCACATTGTACGTCAATCTGTGTGGCCAGAAGGAAAAACAGCAACTCAGAGTAGTTTTCGAGGGAGGCAGTTAGAAACACCACCAATTTTTGAAATTATGTAAGAACCTACCTCTGTTTAACAAAGCGCTATACGTCGACTCGTCGAGAATATTGAGTCTCGCTCCACTTCACCGAAGACTTGAAGACGGTGCGATAAGGCACCGCGAAGCTCTGCTCACTTATTTTGTTGGAAGGCGAAGCGTTGAACCAATCTTGAAATACACTTGTACTCACTCTAGCTTATTCAACAATCTGAAATACTTTCAGCGCAACGAGGAACAGTTAATGAACTGCTCTTGTCTGATTTCAAGAGCTGATCTCTTTCCCAACGCCGAATCAGGAGCCAGAAGCTCAGCAAATAGGTCCTTTACAACCCAGCTTGTAAAATCGTTTTACTTCCATGTATCCATTAATTTTGTACGTCTTGACATAACATAATACTTGAAGCAGCATCAAGACGTCAATAAACCGCCTGTTTGTGCTCCAAGGCAATAAACAAGGGCAAAAGCGAAGAGGCAAACGTCCTTCTCCTGCCGTAAACTACAAGCAACTGACCGCGCGCTAGGTATGCGCAGACAACATGCGCGCTTGAACGTGGAGAATGACGTCACAGAAATTGACCGTTAAAATGGAAAATGTTTGATCGCGAATAACGGAAAAACTACTCGATCAATCAAACTGAAATTTCGTAAGGTTGTCACAGGACATGTGGAATGATGATAACATTACAGCTTTCATTTTTTCATCGGAACACCCTATTGGTTCAATGATGCGTATGATATGGACATCTCTAATGACGACTTAAGAGAGCTACTACAAATCGCTACCAAGGACCAACTGTTTACAGTTCAAGGCGCTTTATACCAGCAAACAGATGGTGTAGCCATGGGATCTCCCCTAGGCCCCTTGATGGCTAATGCCTTTATGTGTGCTATGGAGGAAAGGATGGCGGTCAACGGTGTTCTGCCCAGCACATATCACCGCTTTGTGGATGACACATTGTGTGTCATGCCCGATAATGACAGCGCCAACGAATTCTTAACCATCTTCAATTCACTTCACCCTAGTCTCACCTTCACGATGGAACTGACAAGCGACGGTGCATTGCCATTTCTCGGTGTCCTGCTTTAGAATGCACATGGCATTATTGAAACGGCTGTATACCATAAGGACACTGACAAAGGCCTGCTACTTCACTAAAACAGCCACGTCGACATCAGTTACAAAAAGGACTTTTAGTAACAATGATAAATCAAGCAACACGTTTGTGCTCTACACGAGCTAATTTTGACCAAGAGTGTAACTTACTGCGGGAAGTTTTCAAGAATTTGAAATATCCCTCCCATTTGCAAGACTTTCAAATAAGTAAGTTTAAGGCTGGGTGGGAAGGGCGTGGCCAGGGGGTCCTGCTTATTGCGAGCAAGGACAGGGACGAAAATGACGTCAACGTTGTTTTGCTGTTCAAGGACGACGCATCTGCCAGGTCCGTGAAACGGCAATTGACCGATCTGAGTCATAAAATCAATCAAATTGTCAGGCCAATCTTCACCAGCCAAAAGCTTATTGATGAATTGCGAGTGATTGAGCCAAAGTCGGCTCTATTGTCTTGTCAGTGCGTTGTATATTGTTTCAAGTGTGACTTGTGCGAAGCAAGTTATGTTGGCTACACCTGCCGGCACTTACATCAACGCATTGACGAGCACAGTGGATCGGCTATTGGCTCATCAAAAACCACGGAATCGAACAAAAAGGTAACTTGAACGGTTTTCAGTATTGCGGAAATGCCAAAACAAATTCAACAGTTTGGTTCATGAAATGCTCGCAATCAGGCGGATCCGGCCATCCCTTAACACCCAGTCAGACTTAATTCGGTCCCGGCTTTTTTCCGGGGACTGACATGTCGCCGGTTGCATTGTATAGCCGTCCTTTGTATTATTGTTTGTGTCCGTAATTAGGAATGCATTGTCACATTGTTAAACCGTAACTATAAATATGTATCTGTAAACCGTTCTCCTTCTCTTGCCTGAAGATGACATGTTGAAAATATGCCGAAACGTTGCAACATACTGTGTTTTTTATCGCTTATTTTTATTGTGAATATAAAAGCAAAAAGCTACTTATAAAATACAATTACAGAGTAAAAATAGGGCCTGTTGAGAATATAATAGTGATAGTCGCTTAAAAACCGTTTTAACTCAATAAGTTTGTGTTCCAATATATCATGCTGTGCACGCTCTCCAACACCGGAGCGTAGGATGCAGAGGTCATCATACCTGACCATCTTTGCATCACGAAGGGCTTGAGGTACACCTGCATTGATGTTCGCGTCAGATGTGGACAGTTCGCACTTGCATTGGTTAAAGGATAGGCCCAGGCTTTGCCTGTTTTTCGTGATTCCTTTAAAGTCGTGGACCACCTGTTCCATTATGCCGATTAACGATCCATCGTCTAGGTACCAAACGTTGAACTGGCATTGTAGCTTTTCTACCATGGGTTGGATGGCAAGACTGACGAGAATTGGACCGAGTGGATCACCTTGTTGTACTGCTTCCTGAGATATTATAATAGTATCTCCGAGGAGAAGATGCGAAGGTGCGCCATACGATGAACATATGTATGCAAAAATTGATGGAAAGTCGTAGTAAATGGTGTCGAGTATCTTATCGCGGCGTATGGAATTGAACGCGTTTGAGAAATCCACCTCTAATATGGCGTGTGACACCCCTGAATCCCTCTTTATTTCAACAAAAGACCTCGCTGCATGCACCAGTGCCTCACTGCCACAGGGAACGCCACAACCTAACTGGTGAGGCTTCAAGGAGTTCACAGCTACCGTGGTGATATGTTTCGCTTCAATTTTAGAAGCCAGTCTTCTGAGCGTGAGTCCCACTGCTATTGGCCGCAGACCACCGTCTGCTTTCCTGAGAGCGCACAGAGTTCCACCAAAAAAGATCGGGCGAAATTTAGCTTGAACATGGCCGGCCATGATGCGGTTGATCAAAGCTAAGAAGGCCTGAAGCAATTTCCTACCAGGCTCTCCCGTTTGTTCTGAAGTCAAATCTAGGAGGTGTTTCGGCCGTAATCCATCAAACCCTGCGGCTGCGCCCTGCTTAAATTATCCAATGGCCTCTCAAACTTGGTCTAATGATGCTTTATAAGGGCTGGGCCGATTGACCATGAGATGGGGCGGATAAGGGAGATCGAATGAAGACTCAGGACACTTGCTTTGAATTCTTTCAACTACATCGGGTGTGGGGGATGCTATTCTTGCATCCGAAAATTCAAGGCGAAGAGCACCTGTTATGTCCCCATCGGATAATTTGCCGCTTACTGCTTTGAGGAGCTTTTCTTCCGCTGGTACATGTATTTTTCCCTCGTCAGTTCCCTGTAATTTTCATCTGCAAGACCGTTGGGAAATTCACGTAGTCGCTTATTAACTTTAGATGCTAAGGATATATCCTTTGACTCGTTGCCAGTGGCGTAGTTAGAGGTCATGCTGAGGTCATGCTGAGCATGACCAACTGAAACTCCTGTTGTGTTGTTTTTCTAGCTGATTTCCACCTTAAAA
>OFHS01005730.1:0-10136 GCA_900245855.1 Calvadosia cruxmelitensis | reverse complement strand
CAAATACTGCCACCAGGTTGGACGCTTTGAATATCAGGTAACCAAATCAGTGACATCTCCATCTGGTCAGACTCACTTGGTGCACACTTGCAGTCTCACGTGGGGCACTACAGTTGCTTGCTGGTACTGCAGTCCATTCAGTATACGTTTTTTCTATTGCTGTAGGCATTTGGCAACTCGTTCAATGACTGGACCGAGGATGGCCACAGTGATACAACCATTGACTTGCATCCCGTCTCTGACTCTGTCTACTTTCAATGTTGGACGCTGTTAGCATTGTGCACAAGTCTCTTCCTTCCTAAACTGAAGGTTTTGTGGCTGCTTAAGATGCATCTACAGAAGACAGCCAATGCCAAGTAAGACCGCCACATTGGAAATCAACATAAGCGCTGTCCTTCTCCTTGCCACTATACCAAGTAGGTCATTGTAATAATAATATGCCATCCGTTGGATATTTTCAGCTCTGAAAATGGCCGTTATGCTTTGTATTGCCAAAGAAGTTTGGAACGGACACTTACAAATGGCGAAAGGGAAGCCAGACCCTCTCGCATAGAGGTATCTTCAATACCACACATTTGTGCCTATCCTAGTTCTTTACGCATTGCTGCATTTGCCTGCTAAAATCACTTTACGATTGGGCTAGTTGTTGTGTTAATCTGTTGTGTTTAATGGTTTGTTGCTGGCCAGTGGATTTCGTTGTAGCTTTTTTAATGTGAATAACTACAATATACGTGAGTGGTGCTTGATCTTTGTGTTGCTATTGAACTCACTCCATTGTGTGTCAGGCCATGTCGATTGTCGTCCGCAATCCTTACTTCCGTCCTCTACCAATGAGCATTCCTGTTTACTTCATCAACAACACGTATCAGGTCAGTACACATCACAGTCACAGAGAAGGGATCTATACATGATGTGCAACACAAATTGAAGTGACTATGAACTGGAAATCTCTCGTGATGGTGTTCTTGCTTATATATACGCATTTCTGGGTCTCTTTATAGGGCTTCATGATTAAACCGTTCTTGTACTATTTGATTAATGTTTTAATTCATAATTTCATATGTAGTTCTACAATAATGACCTGCAGCCAGAACTGTTGTTAGCCATTCATCTCACATTTCGTCCATACAACCGTTTGTTGCTGCTGTTGTACTTACAGGTCTTCAGTTTTGATGGATCGATGACAGTTGATGAATTCATCACAAGAATTAATGCCGTAAGTTGCAATGGCACCATTGTGTCTAACGATCGACTAGTCTGGTAGGTTGACCCTGTAGTGTGTGTTTTTGCTGGTCAACTGCCTTTTGTATTACCTTTGGAATAATGTGCACTGCAATGAATGGTGGCCATCACAATGAATGGGTAGTCATTTGCGTGCCATGAGAAGTGTCTTCCCATCAGGACACCATAGCTGGATCAATTTGAACATCTCTGTCGTTGATATTTTATTTGCAGGAGATTGGCATTCGTGACTGCTCACAGAGTGGCTATGCGTTGTTCTCTGACAATCCTGTCGCCCCTGTGGAGCATTGTCTTCAAACCGACCTCAAGGTAACCTGGGTTTGGTTCTGTCTCATCATAATAACATCATTGGACGTAAGATTGTGTTTGATCATCATCATAATTATGTTTTCAAATTATCCAAAGAGGCACACCAAAAGTAATTATACAGTTTAAGAATGTTAATTAAACAGTTGTGTCTTGCACTGATTTGATGAGCAGGAGTTCCCCTGGTTAATACACTGCAGTGGCCGGCCATGGTGATGAAATGGATGCCATTTTGCTATCTCTTTGCGTTGTAACATGACTGTTGACATTGTTGTAGCTCTGTGATGTCATCTCCAAATGGGAGATTGCCATGAAGAGTCTCAAACAAGGACGAGTGGAGAAGCAACGTGTCATCAAGCTCACCTACAAGAACAGGCAATTGTGTTACGGCTGAAACACAGCTGATCTGTTGTCATTATTATTTGTCCATTGAGATTCCTTACATTCCATCCTCCGCATCAAACGTTCGCTCATATCATGCTTTGATGTCTTTTTATGACTCATCATCCATTTCAACTGATGCCTTTCAATGTGTCAATAGGCTTTACTTTCGGAGCTTATCACGCACTGAGACCGAACGTGAAAAATTTCTGTTCTTATTTGAGGTGGGTGCTGTGTACTTTTCGTTCCAGTTAGAAAATCATTTCCTTTTCCCAATTGGTTGAATTGATGATGTGTCTGTACTTATTAATTTGCTGTTGCGGTTGCTCTACAGGCCAATGCCAAGATTATGAAGGGTGAGCTGGTGCCATCGTATGAGGCAGCTGTGAAACTGGCATGCTACATGGCGCAGGTGCGATTGGTCTGCCATCTTGCTTGTCACCATGGCATTGCAACCTCGTTAATATCACTATGGTATTCCACGCAAAAATCGTGATAATAAGCAGGTCGTGATATTAAGCGGGTTGTCATATTGACCAAGGTGATATTAACGGGGTTACACTGTAGTACAATAACGAGCAGACACAACCAGCTGCCATATCTCAACAATTGAAACATCCCTCTTTGTTGCAGATTGAATATGGCAATTACTTTGATAATGCCAGAAACCTGGATGATGCAATTGGACTTTTCTTTCCGTCTCATTTGAGCGAGAAAGAGGGCGTGTCACGAAGGTGCGTCACGATTTGCCAGGTGTTACATATTTTGGTTGTAAGATTTTGCTCAAGCTATTAGAAGATAAAACCACTCATCTCTCTATTCCAGGGCATTGATTAAATGTGTTGCTGATTACTGGTCAACCTTGCGCGGCAAAGGGGTCCATGACTGCCTCAAGATGCACCTCAACATCATTCGCCAGATTCCGTTCTTTGGTGCCAGCTTCTTTGAGGCCAAGGTGAGTCGTCGGCAGGCCGCATTGCAAGTGAAGTAGAAGATGCACCTTCTTGCCTGGAAGTCCAAGTAAAGTTATGACGCACAAAATAGTTGTTATTGTATAAGTGATGGTGTTGCCGAGTTATCTTGAAGAGCAAGTGAACAGTATTTCCATTCTCAGAGAGAAATCTGATGCAGCCACATCATGAAGAAACATGCATTTGTTGCGGAAAACAATATCGTGCCCAGAAATTGCTACCCCCAGGCCCCAGTTGTAATTTAAATGTCAAAAGCAGTGAATTGTTGACAATGTGGAGTTCAGTGAAATGGTTGAATTGAGTGTGAGCTGTCTTTATCGTGTGATGATGAAGAGCCCTCAATTGGCAAGACATCTTGGCCATCTTCAAACAGTTTCCTGCATCTGTTTGCTATTTGCTTGGATGACTGTCTTTAAGTCTAACCTTACGGTAAAATTACTTTTTTTCTGCAGGAAAAATTTCAAACTCTGAGCAAGAAAGAGGACCCCCTGTCAATCTTGATAGCCGTGGAAGAGGACCGCATCACAGTGCTGGATCAGGCCACACGGGTAAAAGTAACACATTGGCTTAGAACCATCACGATTCGCCACCAGCATTGGCGCGGGATGTATTCTATCTATTTGTTTATTCTTGATAGGTTCCCAAGGGACAGCATGACTTTGCGTCAATCGTGACCTTTGGAGGATTCAAAGATGATTTCATGTTGGTGCTACAGGATGATCTGTCTGAGCCTGAAAAGACGTCACGGCTACTGTTTGAAATGGCCCCTGGCAAGGTGCAATGTCACTAAATTGTGCTTGGCTTGAGCAGGATGTTCTTGTTAAATTGTCATACCTGACGTTGCCGTGTGCTGGTTTTGCAGGTGCTGGAGATTACGTTTTTGGTTGCGAGCTACATCAATGCTGTGGTTGCACGGCGTGGGCTGGATCTAGATGTGGCTAACACCGGAACTGCCGTAATGACGGCACAAGACATGAAGCGGGTGAACAGCGGTGTTCAGCTATGGGACATGGAGACAGGTGGATCATTCACTAACTGAAACATAGCATCACCACGACACAGTTTGACCGCTTCACATTACCAAACCTATTGTTACAGGCCATGTACAATGTAATTAATTCTTTGAGTCCATGTGACCAGCATGCATTGGCCACAGTCACTCGGTAGCACATGACGTCGATCAATGTCCAATCTCATGATGGTTGAAATGCACTGCATCAGAATGAGGCTGAGCTATTACTTTGTTTTGAACTTCCATGTCGTCACTGTATTGTACTGTTGTCCTGGTAACAGAATAGGGCTATCGAATCCCTCCTGAGAAAAAGCCAAGCACATATTAAGGTGAGAATGTTCGGTTAAACTTTGCCCTCTTCAAGGCAGCTATGCAGTGATAATCAAGCATGTACTACCTCATTGATAGCATTTGGGAAAGCCTGCGTCTCCAGACACACACCGCTGTGAGCAGCATAGCAGCGTCCACTTTTGCCAATCACGTTGTCAAGGTAGTTACCCGTGTACAGCTGCACTCCCGGCTGGTCTGTTGTGATCTCCAGCAGACGCCCTGTCATCTTCTCAAACAACCTGAAAACGAGACATAGCCAGGTGCTAGAAATGACGTTGTGCGACTGGGATGACAACTCAACTGATGGCTGTGGGATGATGGCCATGTTCACATCACTTGACGAATGTGTGAATTAGACAGCAGGCGGGACTATCTTGTGTAAAATGATTAGTCAAACAAGTTCTGAATATGACAATGTTGGGTGTTCTCTCAAATAAAATCATGAAAAATAAGGCAACGGATAGGACATCTACCAAATGTTTAAATCTCCATCAATTAATGATCTTCTGATACTTACATGTTGTAATCCAAACAACGAGTTGAACTGAATTAAAGCTCTGAAAAGTTGTATAGGTTCAAGTTGACAAAGTGTTGACACTTGTAGATGCAAAAGGGCGGGCTTTGTTTGCAGAATGTGGGTGTTCACTGTTTCCTAGGAAACACAGTCGCCGTGCACAACAAAGGATTGTTTAATAAACAGGCAACCAACCGTGCAGCACAAGACATGGAGCCGTGGTTAAGGCAGAAGTTGTGATCGTAACCGTTTGACGTGGCAGCTATTTGGGAACCAATTGCTTTTGCCTGCAGGAAATCATAAACTCCATCGTCCTCAGTCACAGTCCTTCGGATTCCTGCAACAGTGAGAGAGACAGAGCTCACAAGTAGGAATGTGTCTCTTTCCACCCCCCCAATTTCACAAATCTTGCGAAACAAGGCTGTGGTGGCGTACTGATCATGTCAAACACAGATACATTATTTACCGCAACAAAGCACATAGACAACATGTGTGTCACATGGCTTTCTTCAGCTAATTCATTAGTTGAGTAAGTTGACAAATTAGTTAAAATTGACTTGTGGATGAATATATTGCCCACAGCATTAGTACTGTATTAAAATTAATTAAAATCAAAACCAATTAGTATGAAAAACCATCTCCATCGCACACGGCATCATTCACATTTAGAGAACATTGGCAAATACCTAAAGGGATGCATGTGTCGTTTGTGGGCGTGTAGGTGGTGGCATTGATGAACAGCTGATGATCAAGAACGGTTGTGTTTTGAGATTTCTGCGCAGAAACAAGAGAAGCCATGTAATAATTAATCATCTGTAATTAGATTAGAGCAATTATGAAGCCCAGCAATGAGACATCTTAGATTGCTCTTTCTCATCGCAGAGCCAAGACAACTGCCCTCGGGATAGAAATCACAAATGGAAGTCAGATAAAGGTGGTGCCCGCTGAGAACCAGATGCCATGCCATTTGAGGTGCTGTGAAGGCAGATTTAGTCCCAGACTATGCATTATTACCAATCCATGAATAAGACCCAAGCTGATTTATCACTCACCAGGCCATGCAAATTGAAGTAGGTGTGATTTGTGATGGAGACGAGCGTTGGTCGGTCTTGAACAATGGCCTTGGCCTGTATGCTAATCTCGTTGCTTGGCAACAGAGTGTAGGTTACATCAACAGCAAGTGCTCCTGGGTAGCCTTGGTCGCCATGGCTACTGTCCAGGTGAAAGTTCACACTTGAATCACTGACAATAGATCCAAGCCAACGTTTCTGAAATGCAATATTCAATGGTGGTAGCAACAAGATGTCAGATGGTTTCTTGTAACTCAACGTCACGCATCAGTGTTGTGAAGGACGCCTTCCACCAAAGACGAATATTGTCATATGATGATATTGATAACAGTGACAAATTCAGTGCACTTGCAATCTCCATCAGATGGCTTTAATGCTGCTAGTGTGGTTGAGTGGTGGTAGACACAGCCCCATTTAACACAGCCCCATTTAACCCAACATTGTTGCATCTTTGGTAAAGCGACATGTAAAACAATTCTTCTATTAACATTGATATTTTCGGTCATTTTTGGAACATACTGGCAGATCGTTGTGTGAGATCATTTGCCTAGCTTTATCTGATTTGTTGATATGAGAAGGCTGATGGCAATGATGATGTACAGCAGTCCTACAATGCACTGGTCCACAACAATCAATTCAGGTTTGGCATGGTTCAGTTCTCTGTTAAACCTGCCATCGGTCTATTCCACTTTGCAACTTGCCTTGCTAAATCCCTCAAATCCACCATGCAGATGGTGACAGCCGTTGTTGCAATCCAATTGGAACTCCTTTCCGTTGAGTTTGAATTGACCGTTGGCAATGCGGTTGCAAACACGGCCCACCGTGACACCAAAGTAGGCATTGTTACGTTGCTCGTAGTCTACAATGCAATGCACGCGGTGGACCATCAATTCTTGATCCTGGTGATGCAGCAGGATTGTGACTGTGAGAATGCCAACTGACCTGACAGCGCATTGAAGCCAAGGGTGACGTCATCCAAAGTGCCGTTCCTAATCAAAGGTCAGCAAAAACACCACTTGGCAACAGCCACGGCTCACACATTCCAAGGAGCTAGCTTAGCATTGTATCAAGTACAGAACTAAGAATGGTTTATTCATCATCACCTGTCAGGGACTGTCAATTTGATGACACAAGCGCCGTATTCCATCAGCTCACAAGACATCTTGTTCTGGTTTGTAATGATGTATTTTGAAATGGGTGACCCATCTGCTAACTGGCCAAAGTGCATCTGCTGCACTTTCGATGTCATGCTGTTAAGACCTAAGACAATATTAGCATAATTAATTTGAAAAACAATGGAATTCTTTGTTGATTTTTCTGTTAAATATTTCATCGTTCCATCTTTGACTTACGCTGGTTAACCTTCTTTTCTAAAGCAAAACAAATTGTTTGTTAATTTAGTCAACGGTGGAAGTAGCGAACTACAAGTAGTTAGCTACTTGTAGCGAACTACTTTTCTTTGTAGCGAAGTAGTTTTTGACTACATTTTTCAAAACGTAGTTACAGCTGTAGCAAACTACTTTTTAATTAAAGAAATGTAATTTGTAGCGAACTACTTTCTGATTTAGAACAATCATTTTAGCTACTTTTTCCACATACATTTGCATCTGGATTTTGCAAATTCCGAGACTGTAGCGCACTGTTTCCTGAAAACTGCTTGAAAGTTGAGGATAACACTGCCTGGTAGCGCACTGACTCTTATGATTGACTTAAAAGTAGCATGATATAGCCAGTGATTGAAGTCTTGTTCACACAACAAGTCGTATATTTTGTGAATAATGATAAAAGCCAAAGTTCTTGCTTATGATTGACTTTGTAGGAAAATAAAAGTAGTCAGTAGCGAAGTAGTTAGCTACTTTTTGGGAGATGTAGCGAGTAGTTGTAGCTAACTACTTTATTTCTCCTGTAGTTGTAATTGTAGCGAACTACATTTTTAGTGAGTAGTTATAATTGTAACGAACTACAAAAATAAAGTAGTCAATCCACCACTGAATTTAGTCACTCTCGGGTAAAACGCTGCAGTGCCACCTACTAGCCCTCTGGTTCTCAAAACAGCCCTGGAAAATGAGGGGCAACCCATCTCAAACAAAAAATTGCTATCACAGCTTGTCTTAGAGTTACTGCAAATTTACAGGAAATTAAATTTGCAAGAAATTCAAGTTATTTTCAAGTAGTGTATTAACCTACTGTAACTTTGATTTTTGGGCATAGCCAATTAAAATCTAAGACAATCATATTCTCTGTGCGAGAGCTCATGGCGTACAGTGGACCCGCTCCACACTCCGATAATTAAAAAAAAATCCAAGGAGAATACCCCGGGCCCCAGGACTCCCTGGAGGAATTCCCAAGGGGGCTGAGCAGTTCCTGCATTACATTCGACTGAGATATCAAACATTCACGACAGAACTATTGAAAATCCTGCGATGGCTTGGCTATCTACACCTTGGGTTCCAAGCAGCTATGGAGGGTTTACTCAGCACAAGCCACAGCAGATTGTTACTTTACTTTACTTGCCAAATTATCGGCCTGCAGGCCAAGGCATAATGGCGCTACGATGCAAACAACAGAACCTGCAGGTAAGGAGCGCATCAACTGGACGCATACAAACAGCATATCGCCCCTCGTGCTAATGCATGTAGCATTGAGAATGAAAGCATTTCGTTGATCTTGCGATTCTCTTACCTTTCAATGCGCAGTGGTTCTCCTGTTTCCCATCTAGTGCTTCATGAAAGGGGACACATTTGATTCCTCACCTCTGCCATTGAAGCCTCTGACAGGCGCTTCTGCGCAGTAGAACCCACAAACAACAACAATATAAAGGCCACTCTTCATAACCCCAAAATGACACTTTCTATAGAAATCAACCTGGACAGAAAGGCCACCTGTCTATAAAGGTCATTTTCCTCACGTCCCAGAGGTGGCCATTATAGACAGGTTTCACTGTACCCTGAGGCAGGGCTGTAAAGTAACTAGTTACCCGAAAAGTTACTTTTTGGGTAACTTTTTGCAGGTACTAATTACTTTTCTGAAAGTAACTTTTGTTGTAACTAGATACAATTTTTCAAAGTAACTTGTAAGTGTAACTTTTCAAAGTTACATTTGTTTACGATTAGTTACTTTTCACTTCTAGACTATAGTTAATCGTGAGTACTGTTAAGATACAATAAGCTTCAAAGCATTCATGTATGTATGAAAAAATCCACCGAAGGTGGTAAACTAGAATTTGTTTTAAATACAGATGTAAATTATACCTTCTTTTCTTATGTTAACATCGATGAAAGTAACTTTGCAAGTAACTGTAACTAGTAACTTTCCCTGACAGGTAACTAGTAACTCTTGAAAGTTACTTTTAGAAAATAGTAACTTTAAAGACTAACTTTTCATTTTCGAAATAAAGTAACTTTAACAGTAACTAGTTACTTTTAAAAGGTAACTGTTATATCACTCTCTGAAATACATTTACGCCAAGAGCAGAGACAACGCGAGATCAACAGACAGATTNATGCTGGACCTCCACGTGGTGATGTCCCAATGATTCGGTACGACGAAGATATTCTAACAAGGAAAATATTTAACGAGTTTAAAATGATGCGTCGTGAACCCTCCACTTTAATGCCAGATATTCACACTGGTTTCGTTGACCAATGGCTGGAATTCAAGAAGCAATACAACGATTCGTTGAGTAACTGTGCTGGAAACGAGCAGGCAGCGTTTGACAATTGCGTGAAGATGTTCACTGAACGCTTAATTAATAAAAGGAAAGGAAAGAAGATGCCAAAATCTGCAGATGTTGTGAATATACCAGAGGACTTGTCAGCATCGGACTCTTCGAATATAGACATCTTAGACTTCTTCAAGGTTGATGAAAATTATAAGGAGAATTGACATTCAGAGCAATTCCATTGAGGCCAGGCTAAAGCAATTTTTGCATTTTCCTGCTGACAGAATTGTTTGTACTGCACTTCTGCAGGATCAATGTGTTAGGGACCAACGAATCTCGTATCTCTCGAGTCTATTAACCTGGGACCAACCGTCTGCTAAGCAGACAAATTGAGCCTAAACACTGACGATGTTCATTTACATGACTCATTACAATACTACATATCACATGGCGCCATCCACTTTGTATTTCTTTCAGCAATAAGTTGTATCACTCTCTGAAATACATTTACGTCAAGAGCAGAGACAACGCGAGATCAACAGACAGATTCAGTAACCAATGTTCCTCTCACACACCAGATTCCAACAACCCAGAGCGCAGATTACACAGAAGCAATACTACAGCAGTTGACATAAATTACGCATAATTA
>OFHS01005729.1:0-11256 GCA_900245855.1 Calvadosia cruxmelitensis | reverse complement strand
ACCTCGTCTTCTTGCAACCTCGTTTTAACTTCACCGGATGCTCGATAAATTTTCATCTGCGATTGCTAGCACCTGGTTGTCTTCTTTTCTGGCGTGTATTGTCCTGATCTTATCACTGAATATGTAGACATAACACATACCTATTTTCTTCTTGTCCAAAATTTATAAAGATCCAGAATGTTGTAGAAGGATTGGAAAAATTGATGAATTATTAGCATATGATGTAATCGCAATATGATGATTCTAGATTTAGTTATTTTAGATATCAAGATACGATGTATGGGAATATTTTATAGTTGTTCCATTAATAAAAGTAATACAATTTGTTATATGGAGCCCTCTAGTTGAGGCAGTAGCCTGTCAAGTGAGGAAATTATTCTGGAATGTTCTGGAATGTCTTTGTTTACAGTGTAACCCTGTTAATATCACCTCGGTTAATGGACCAAGCGCAGTCCGAATGCATGACGGGATACAAGTGTTTTTGGCACGTGAGATTGAGCTGAAATCTACAACTTTGACAGCCAAGAACAATCCTTGAAATTGACCATCATTGACAAGGGTAAGGCTTATTGCGTTTCAAACAAAGCACTTTTCAGACCGCTTCACCTGTGGCAGAGGTCAACTCACTTATCTACCGAAATGCATTGGGATGTACAGCGCATGTCGGATTAACATCACAACCCACTTCAGATCACTTCAATAAGAGAACCAACCTCTGTCAGAATTCAGAAACTACTATATGATTTACTCTCTTAATATCACAACTCGCTTATTATCACAATTTTTGGCTTTGCAGTGTGTGTGTGTTCTTTTTATTTTATTTTGTTGTCAATATGAGATAAAAACTGGTTTACATTGAGACGAAGTACACTAATAACATAAATACATTGAGGGTACTTTACAATTACAGCCACGGTGCTAGACTTACGTAAAACAGTTCAGAACAAATAAATAAAATTGGGAGCTCCTGAGAAGGACTCCTCGGTTATTTCATATTTGTGAAATAAATTGATTGGAAGAGTATCTGCTTTTTCCATCGATGGTTTTAAATTTAAAAACTCTTGACAACAATCAACGTGAATTGTGTCATTTGTGTGAATTTTAAGCGTTGATTTATTGACATACAAGAATCTCTGATTGGCAACTCATTGATGGAAAGACACAACGAGTGCTTCCCATTCGTCAGAATAAGTGGAAACCAATCTTCCTTTGTTTCCTTTACCGTCAACCAGTTCCCCATTCACTGATCCATACGATGCATTCGCAACATCCGGTTTCAAGTTTTTCATTCCGATGTCAGCAGAGTTTCTTGTCTTCCACATGTAAATGGACCAGATAACCAATCCAAAAAATGTTATAATATTGAAGAAAATAAACACGAACTGTGGGTGCCACGTGACTGTTGTCTGGTAAATCCAATTAACCAATGGGAACATCACAATAGCAGAAACGAGGCTGAGTTCTGTCATGCATGTGAAAATGGACGAAAAGTTTGCGTTTGGAACAACACGAGACGCGTACGAAAACGCAGCTCCATTGTAAATGTAGTTGATAGTTTCTACGATTAACGCGACGTATAGAAGTACGTTCGAACGTGCGACAGTGTAAACGGATAATAGAAACATTCGTCCCAATATGCAAGCCAGTATTAACGCTTTATCGTTCTCACCAACTATTTTTATGAAAATAAACGATATGAAGAGGGTCCCGAAAAACGCAAGAGCGGTCTGCACGGTCAAATACAATCCCAGAGCTCTGTAACTGAAATTAATAGGACTGTGCGTCAAATAAATAGGCAAGAAATTGAAAAGGGATATCGTTAATCCTTCCAAAATGGAAAACACAACAGCTATTGGGAGCAAGAGCTTTGGAGAATGTAACAACGGAGTAACAAGATGGCGAACGGAATCTTTTAAAGAAAGAGGAGGAACAAGCTCTCTTTCTATCAGGTTATCATCTTGCATTCCAGTAGTAGGGTCAGGTAGTAAAATCACAGCGTAAAAGAATGACAAAACATCGATGGATAGAGTGAGGGTGTATCCAGCAATAAATCCATATCGATCAAGGATTATCCCTAGGGTATATGGTGCCACGATCCCAGCCAGAGCACGAACAGTCGTCAGCATAATCATCTCCCTACAACGTTTTGATGGCGAATAATCAAACGCAATCTGCGCTACGTACGAACAGCTAATTAACCGGAAGCCGGATCCGAATCCGTAAAGCGCATGTAGTAGAGCGGATATCATGTAACCAGTTGTATACATCTGAGGGTAGATCACGTTCAGTAAGTAAAACACACTTGAAAGGGCCTGAAGTGCTGTGAGAATAATAAAAGCGTTTTTGGTCTTGGATTTATTAATGTAAATTCCAATTAAAGGTAGCGTGATTAATGATGGTAGCATCCACAGGAGCATCATCGTGGTTTGCCATTTGGTGAAAATTGAATAAACCTCTTTTTCCTGTTCACTGAAGGTACCATTCCCCAGATTGAGGCAGACATCGTTCGAGAACATTCCACGGCAAATGGTGTACTTGAGACTTTGAACGACGATGAGAAATTCCCCATTGTACGTCACCCTCCATAGAAAACATAACACTTTGGCGTTCAGATTATGCAAGAAAAATCTGCGACATTTCTCCGAGCCACAGTAAACGGCGTTCTGAAAAAAAGACAAATACAAAGCTGGATTACTCTCGATTCGAATAGGCATCCATCGGAGCCAATGCGCAAAGGACAGCCACGCCGGGCTTTTCACGAGCAATTTATTGAAGACCTGGCAGTAACAGGTTTTATGATACAAAACCAAGCAAGCGAACTCGTAGCTGATCGCAAGAAATAGAAAAAAATGCAAACGCATTATTTAAATATGCGCGAACCGGTCCGTTAAATGATGACAGCCTCGTTCCATAAGAACCGAATAACTGATATAAAGTCAGGCTAGATAAACCATTGCCAGATCAATCAAGCGAAGATTTCAGGCAATCTATTGTAGGAATGATTTTACGATTTAATCAAGACTGCTGAATAGAACATTTTACATTCTCCAAGTACAGTGTATTGAAATTGTCTGCACGATTTGTAGCAACCTTATCATCTGTTATACCGAACAGCAATATCTGCAGTACAGTCAAACCTGTATTTGCGACCACCTCTATAGAGCAGCCACCTGTGTATAAAGGCCACTCTTTATAACTAAAAAATGACACTTTTTATAGAAATCAACCTAGACAGAAAGAGCACCCGTCTTTAATGGTAATTTTCCTGAGGTCCCAACGGTGAACATTATAGACAGGTTTCACTGTATTTGTTCGAAATGGTGGGGCTAAGTTTGAACTCAGCGAAGAAAGGCGTGAAACACGACAACGAGATTTGAACCTCGCACTTCCTCTACATGGCGCCGTCTCATTTCTGCAGTTTTGAATGACAGCACAACCAAGTTGCTCTCCACCGAAATATAACTGCTTCTCAAAATTCGTCACGAAAAATAATACTATCGACCAAAGAACAGTATGAAAAGTTCTATTATAGAGAGAAGATACAGCTGTGTCTATGCGTAGCTTCGGCGGCATTCCGAGCGCTAAATCAGTCCAGATTTAGTAAAAGAGCTATGTTCATTCGTCCATGACTGCTCTGCGTGCGTAAATGATCGAGAAAAACTCCGTGACTCAATCGAGACGACTTCGTTGCTAGGAAACAGTGAATCAATCAACTTATCTGCACAATTATGGTAATTTAAATTCTATTACGGGTCATAACGCAATATGAAGTATACTACATCACATTACACGTTTGTGAAAACTGAAATTATAACTTACAGCGAGGAAAATATCAAGAAAGCATTTGCTATAATATTCTACAGTAAGGCTTTCTCAGTACCAGACCTACCATTCTTACTGGTTTACAGGATTTAATTCAACCAATGGCAAGGAATCAACATCGAACTTTCAGGGCAATCCTCCAGATCAGAACTGGACTTACGCCTTCCAATTCAGAGATTCATTTGTCTCTACCGAGATAATTTCCTTTCTTTCTGGAAGAAGTTTGCCAAGCAACGGAATTTATTCAAAAATCATTCAAGTCAAATGCCAGCTCGTCATAAAACCCATTGTCTTATCTTTTGTTGCACACAAAACCCACAGCTTGGTTTTCAATTGCATTGCCTGACGCATCTCTTGAACGCTATTGTTTACAAGTTGATCTTTACGGGTCAAGCTGTGTAAAAATCGATCTCATTCCGTCAGCATCAAAGGGCAACCCCAGCAGCGGGCTACTGTCATGGGGGCGGGGAAGGCAAGGGGTAAATGGCAATGCGTGTAAATATCAGACCCTCATCCTCAAAGGAAGTGATGACCCAAGCAGTGGGTCCAGGGTCATATTGTGGTGGAAGGGGCTTAACTTAGCCAATTGTAATGCGTGACTGAGCCACGGTCCATCGATGGGGCTTGAGCGCTGTGAAATTTTAAGCAACTTGGCGTGTACTACAGTCAAACCTGTATCAGCGGTCAACTCTATAAAACAGCCACCTGTGTATAAAGGCCACTCTTCATAACCCCAAAGTGACACTTTCTATAGAAATCAACCTGGGTAGAAAGACCACCTGTCTATAAAGGTCATTTTTCTCAAGTCCCAGAAGTGACCGTCATGAACAGGTTTCACCGAAGGAAATTTTCAGAGCTACTTTTATTTACAATTGGCTACTTTCCATTTCTAGACTATACAGGTAGTTGATTGGTGTATTCCCCAGTACATAAAGGGTCAGTCGTCACAAACATCACTCAGTAGATGGGTTGAATACGTCATAAAATCAACAATCCACACGGATAACATAAGACCACACTGAAGTTACATCAACTACGCAGCTATCTTTTATTAACACAGAAACGAGGTCATTAGGCTCCAGTTAGGCTCCAGGCCTCATGAGTGCACATGAATATTATACAGCATAGATTTTGGATATCTTCAAAATACAATAAGATTTCAAGCATTCTTATATGCATTGAAAAATCTATAGCAGACGGTAAATTGCAATTCTTTAAATGCCTTTGTAAAGCACACCTTCTTTTCTTGTGTTGAAATAAAGTAACTCTAACTGTAGCATCATTCAAGCGCTGTATTTCAAACTGCCCCTCGAAGCCAGCAATGTTTAGCGTGAGTCAATTCGGTTTAGCCTAGCTTCCATTTGCTACGTTCTTGTATAGACCATGATGCTCCAAGCAAGCATGACTGAGCAGGAAAGAAGTCAAGCAAATTCTAAAAAGTATAAATTAGTCAAAACATCTTTTTGATGCCCACTTCGGGAGTTCTAATTTCTAAACGTGTTCCAAATTCGATTTCCGTTTGCATACAGCGATTTTTCCGAGCAGTTTCGCTCGAANATCCCGATGAAATTTCGAAAAAAGTTGGTGATCGCAACTTGTGTTTTGTTTTCTGACTTCGAATTTGTATTCCGTTATTTGTGTTTTGCACTTGTGGGCCTTGGTAGTAGCTTGCCTCTTAGCCCCTCAGTTGACTTGCTGTGACGTCACTTGGTAGTTTTAGATGCAGCGCGTTGGCCAGCTGCCATTGTGGTCACATGTGTTTATTTGAAGTTGTGTCCCATCTCCGTGTCTATCTTTAACATCGGACAGCCACCACATCATTATAGCAAATGGATTTGGTTACTTTGTTATTCGATTGAAATGAAGACTCAGCATAACTGCTTGTACTGTATGTGTAAAGCTGAGTTCAACAGCGTTCATTTCGTGTTTTGAACGCGGTCGAAGAAACAGCGAAGTTTGAAAGAAAAAGAAAAATGGTATGAAATTGCTAATTTATTTGCTTCTTTCAATAACAGAATTACATTATTGATTGCTTCAAGGAAAGCACGGTAGCTGAGCCTAAATAGTTTCAATATTGCTGTTTAGTTATAGATTGCAAATGCAAAGGCAGTATGAGAAAACTAAAATTCCCCTTTTGTGATTTTTGCAACCTGCAGGGCAAAAGTTTTGGTCAGAAACTGTAGCGAATTGTTTACATTTTACGAGAAAAACTCACTCAGATCTGGAGAAGTACGACGACAATTTGGAATACCAGTAAATAACGGACAGCAATGGTATCTAAGCTTGTACAGTTTCATGAAAAATCACTTTTTATTCCTAAAAAGCTTTTCATCGCAAAAACAAAACATTACCGTGAAGCGAAAGCGGCCCGTTGACGTAAGCTTACATGTGCTTTTTTGTTTTGTTTTTATTCATTCATGATCCGCGTGTTTGTCTGTCCCGTATTATGTGTCCCATATTTATTCGCTTTTCAGATTCCATAGCATTTCCTGCATTTTGGGGCTGTAGAGGATTACTGGCGATATTATCTGTTAGTGAGGCCAAATGCTATGAAGTATTTGCAAGTTAAAATTGTTATAATTTATGGCGTCCAAGTCCGACCTGAGAAGTTCGCCGCCTTCTCTTTCATTTCGAGAAATCCTTCCAATGAATTCAATACGCTGTAAAATGTGTGCTAAAATAATGGCAACTTAACCCTGTTGACATGGAAAAGCCATCTGCTGACTTGACCTTGTTTCTTTTTGTTTTCTTAGAAAACCATCTACAGCGGCTCAAAGAATTGCCATCATTTCTTCTTACACAAGATCAATGCTAAAGTGCTTTGCTTCACTTGGAGGGTAACATATGCCGGTGAATTCTTAGCAGTCATCCAAAGTTTGAAGTATATGATCTGCCGAAGGATGTTCGCTGAAGACGTTTGCCTCAATCTGGGAAACGGAACCTTCAGCGAGCAGGAGAAGGAGGTTTATTCGATTTTCACCATGTGGCACACAGCCACGATGCTGGCGTGGATGCTACCTGCTTTGGTCACACTCCCTCTAATTGGCATGTACCTTGGTAGATTGAAGCTCAAACAAGCGTTTATTATTCTCACAGCACTTCAGGCCCTTTCAAGTGTGTTTTACTTACTGAATGTTATCTATCCTCAAATGTACGTGTCTGGCTACATGGTATCTGCTTTACTCCACGCGCTATACGGATTTGGATCCGGATTCCGATTAATTAGCTATTCCTACGTGGCACAGGTGGCTGTTGATTATTCCGCTGAAAAACGATCACGAGAGATGATTATGCTGACAACTTTGCGTTCATTGGCTGGTATATCTGCCCCATACCTCCTTGGGACCATCCTGGACAGATATGGATTCATAACCGGATATGCAGTGACTCTGTCCATTGATATTATATCATTTCTATACGCCGTTATCCTGCTCCCTGATCCCCAGACAGACCCAACTTGCAAAAGCCCCCTTGACGGAGATCAGGGAACACCGTCATCCGTTAAAGAATCATTGAAGCATCTACTATCCCCTATTTTGAAGTTTCCAAAACTTCTTCTACCAATCGCAGTTGTGTTTTCAATATTGGAAGGGTTGACAGTTTCCTTGTTCAACTTTCTGCCAATTTATCTCACACACAGTCCAATAAATTACAGTTCTCAAGATCTCGGTGCATACATGACCATTCAATCGATCTTTCCTCTGGTGGGAACATTGTTCATTTCATGCGTTTACATTAAGATGGTTGGTGAGAACGATAAAGAAATCATCCTTGGCTGCATTCTGGGACGGATCTTCATGATTACGGTGTACATTTTCGCGCGTTCAGACATTCTCTTATTCGTTGCGTTAACAGGTGAAGTAATCAATTACGCATACAATGGAGCTGCGTTTTCGTACGCTTCTCGAGTTGTTCCCGGAGCGAATTTTTCGTCCATATTTACATGCATGACACAACTTAGCCTCGTTTCAACGATCGTTATGTTTCCATTGGTCAATTGGATTTATAGAACGACTGTCACGTGGTACCCACAATTTGTCTTTGTGTTCTTGGACGTGATTGCTTTGATTGGACTAATAATATGGTCTGTCTACATGTGGAAAACGAAAGATTACAAAACAATCCAGGAAAAGAAATCAGGGAAACCGGAAACTTGCCTAGAAGTAAATGGTGAACTTCTATCATGCAACAGGAAGGAAACAAACGAGACAATGGAAACGTTCGTGTGATGTTTACCAATTGCATACAGTACCATGTACATATGTTACAGTTGAGAATGTAGATATTGTTTGTAGCTGATTTCATTATTGCTGCCAATTAACAGCTTCTCTGTCGTTGTCATACAGTATTTTGCCGCCCCTTCCGTGTAGTTTAAGCGTTCCCTTAATCTTTTACGTGTGTAATCTTCTATATGCTCTTTATACCAAATTAGGCCACGTATAATTATTCAATGTCTAACCAGAAGCGAATGCGACAATCAAGAGTGGTGAAGGTNTGTTGCCAGGAGGCAGGCGGACGACCAGCTCGTGTGGAAAAAAAGTGGGACGTACAGGGCGTCGGACGAAGCGGTTGAGCTTTGTCAGATCGACAGTGATGCTGGGTTTAGGCTACCACCATCATTCATTGGTGGCACCATTCGAGGGGCTCGCCAATAGACACTTTTTGATGATCCCGTCAGATGCCATTGCCAGCAGCTCCGTCTCGACGGCATCCCATCAGTGGTATGGGACGGTATATGCACGGAAACCACTATCATCAACTCTCTTTGGTGCAGAAAATTCAACATCATGACGCACCTCCTCTGATCAGAGACCTTTTCCAATCTCCATTCTTCAAGGACACGATCTCCAACTGATAATAATTGCTATATTGTTATGCCATTTATTCAGAGTTTTGATGCATTGTGTTATTTATCCATTGTTCATTGTTAGTTGCAACTANTGTTGCCAGGAGGCAGGCGGACGACCAGCTCGTGTGGAAAAAAAGTGGGACGTACAGGGCGTCGGACTAAGCGGGTGAGCTTTGTCAGATCGACAGTGATGCTGGGTTTAGGCTACCACCATCATTGGTGGCACCATTCGAGGGGCTCGCCAATAGACACTTTTTGATGATCCCGTCGGATGCCATTGCCAGCAGCTCCGTCTCGACGGCATCCCATCAGTGGTATGGGTCCGGAGGGCGTGTCCGGTGCGATGGCGACGGTGAGCGGGCAAGCAGGAGAGCTGTAGGCAGAGGTCCCATGAGCTGTGTGCGAAGGGACTGTTGTCTATATAGGCGGGACTGGGCTGCGGCACAGACATTTGTAATACCGGCGGAGATGACTTGTGATGGAACGAGATTTGTAAAGCTGGATAGCGATGAGGGAGATGGAGAAAGTGGCCAGAGAGGATCCACGAGACCAAGGGCAATGCATGACCAACGAGAGAGGAGTGCGTGCTGAGCAGCTGGAAAGACGTGGAGTGCGGTGGTGTCCTCTTTGCTGCCATGGGATAACGTAACAGGCATAGAAATGCAGCCTGGTTCGGTGCTGCCGTTAGCCAATTTGACCTGAGCCGGATCGGATGAGAGTTCCGTGAGTGACAGGTCAGCGAGTTGCCTGGGGGTTGCCACGTTGATATCGGAACCGGTGTCAGGGGTGTAGTGGATGGGTGTGTGCTGACCATCTGCAAGGATGTCAGCTGAAATCAACGTGTCGACCACGGAGTTAGTGGCACGATTGGAAAGGAAGCCAGATATGGAGGCTGGATGGTGGAAGTGATGTCAGTGGAGGAGGCTTTCTGGGATGGATGGAGTGGCAGACGTGACCAAAGTGGCCTTTCTTGGAGCTGTTAGGGCACGTTTCGTTCCGCGACTTTGAAGCAATGCCGGAATGAATAAATGAATGAATGAATGAATGAATGAATGAATGAATGAATGAATGAATGAATGAATGAATGAATGAATGAATGAATGAATGAATGAATGAATGAATGAATGAATGAATGAATGAATGAATGAAGGAAGGAAGGAAGGAAGGAAGGAAGGAAGGAAGGAAGGAAGGAAGGAAGGAAGGAAGGAAGGAAAGAAGGAAGGAATGCGCATAGAGTGCTGGAACGGAATCTTCGATTGATGAGAGGGGCGCCTTGGGGCTGCGCGGCAGACGGGGGTTATAATAACTTGTTTGCGACAGTTTTGCTACTAATTGAGCGAGGGTTGTAAATTAGTTGGATGATTTTGTCAGAAAGTAGAAGCTGAAGATGTTTCCAGCGTGATTCTTTGTAAATGGACTATTCAATGCACGTTATGCATTAATCATGATTGATTAACCAGCAGGAAATTTATGGTTTGTGTAAAAAGCGGGTTAAACGAATACGGTACAACGGATCGGATCAGCTGATTTCCAGTTCGACAGACACACCGCCTGTTTGTTTGTTCGCGTGTTCCGCGTTCTTGGCATCGACAACATTGCCAATATAATGTACTGTACACCTGTTTCCGGCGTTAACACACAGGGTTAGGATTCAGTAGCCGATAAAAGCTTAGTACGCCTGTTAGCCAATGATAGTGCACTTCCGTTTTGCACATATTTGGTTTAAGTTGGAAGTTCTATAATATGCTCTGAGGCACTTGATTCTTTCGAAGACTTGTTCCAAGTACTCGTGTTGTAGTTCTTTGGGGGTCAAAACATTTTCGTCGAAGGTAATTTCATTTGGAAGTTACCATTGGAGGATTGAAATGTCTTATTGGGATGACTACTCAAACACCAGAAGGGTTTGCTGTGCTAAGTTGATTATCTGAAGGCTAAAGGATACAGTCCTCTGTTTGCTCTTGTTATATTCACCGTCAGCATCGATTTCATCAGATAGAATGTGAGCTACTTTGAGATCCAATGTGAGCTACTTTGAGTAAATCAGACGGAAACAAGAGTCACTCTGAGTGGTTTATACCAATAAAGTCAGGTAAGCGTACCCTGGAGAGGCGAAGCGAGAAATATCATCATATATGTGTAGCGCTCGGCGGTCACACAGGGACGAGACACGAGTCTACATGAAGTCGATGTACTTGTGCTACAGAAAGAGATAAACTATGACGTAAGGTCACTACATATGTCATTAGGTCAGCGCAATGTTTCCTTCCGGCGTTTCCCTAGTCTGAAACCACCAAAAACATATTTGAGGAAAAATTATCGAAGCAGCTAAAAAGGCGATTCACAGCAGCTAATTTGTCACAGCTGTTTAACCTCTTTTCCGCAGCTATTTAAGCTCATTTCCGCAGCTAAAAAGTTTTGTTCCGCAGCTAATCGATTGCGTGCTGCATCTGGTTTCACAAGCAGACCAATCGCTTGCTTCGACAATAAATCAATGATAAATCAGAATAACTATGCCTGGTGTAATATGATTTAAGTCCTGTGAGATTAGGTCATACATCTTGTGAATTATGTGTTAGTTTGATTAA
>OFHS01005728.1:0-11257 GCA_900245855.1 Calvadosia cruxmelitensis | reverse complement strand
CACGCCATCGCACGCCCCAATGCGCTGACGCGTGCGAATAGTCGCACGCGGCTATTTTGAAAAATACAATCCATGAGTCAAACCTGTATTAACGGCCACCTCTGTAGAGCAGCCACCTGTGTATAAAAGCCACTCTTCATAACCCCAATATGACTTTTCCTATAGAAATCAACCTGGACAGAAAGGCCACCTGTCTATAAAGGTCATTTCCTCAGGTCCCAAAGGTGACCGTTATAGACAGGTTTTACTGTACACAGGATGGACAATACAATATCATCCGATTTCGATATCTCCATTATTAACACCATTGGCTAATATACCTCAGTCTCGTTTGCACACTGCCCTGTTTGAAAATGAAATGCCTCTTTTGTGTGAGGAAGATAGTCAGGGACTAGTATGATGAAGACAGTAAGACACACACATGTACCTGTGTTTAAACAACAATGATTCACGAACCATGGAGGAAATCAGAATGATCATACTGAACATTGCTGTGTACCTCGTTACACATGACATTGCACAATAATCATACAGTTGAATACGGTTAATTAGCAGAACCAGTATTGCAAGCGGAACAACTGATCTAAGAAATAATAGAATATAATCGGGTTCTACTGTCATGAGGCTAACGCCGAACGGAGCCCATTGGACAACAACTGATAGCCTTCACAAGTTCTTGGTAAATATCATCAGTTTATTTTATCATAAAATCAGACGTTTGATGAACATGGTCATGATGAAACATCTACAGTGTCAAACCTTTACGTAGCAACTGTCATTAGTGTCCATCTTCAGGTAGCCGCTTAAATATTTAAACAAAACCACTAACCTGTCTTAAGTGACCACCTGTTTGAGAGATCACTTTTCATTGGTCTTTTGTGTGATCATTCAAATTATGTAAGTTATATCGATTAAGCTTCTAAGTGACTACCTAGAGGTCATTGTTGGACTTTATATTAAAATCAAGGAAAATCAAAGATGTGCCACTTTTGAATGTTGCCAATTTTAAGCACAGCATTGGCTGCTTTGTCTGTTGCCAACTAATATATTTTGTGTGTTATAAAATATTGAAGTTCTATTTATCTCTTTTTTATTTTTCATTGGATCACTTATTTGGTCATCATGGTGAATTAAATAAAAACAGCTACTCAGCTAGCACCAAAAGTCAACACCTGTGCTACTATCTTGGCTAGCATTTTAGAACTCTTTTTTGTATATCTTTCTTTCTCTTGTAGAATTTTGAAAAGCATGCAGTCAATTGTCAATGATCATCCTTTCCCGGAAACTGTAAATGAAACCGTCTCAGTTGTGCGACCCAATGCTTCATTTGCAGTCACTTTCATTGAGCACCAGCCAAGTACAGGCCTGTCAATCACCATTCAGAATGGTTCTTACGTTCTATCACGAGGACTGAATGACTCGTCAACACCTTTGTCTGACCCGTCGATTTATCTGCCTGCTTCTGTGCTCAAAATTGCTGCTGATAGTCGTGGTACTGCTGATGCAAAATCACCCATAAGAGTGACATCATTCAGCTATCCAAGTGACTCTTTGTTCTTGGGTGCGTCTACGATGAAGTCATTGCTGGAAGATCATCGTCCATCATTCATGAGACTGTCTAGCAGCGTCCTATCTGCGTCACTTGGATATATGATTATACGTAATCTTAGCGAGCCCATCAGAAGTGTTTTTAGAGCACCACACTCTCCTACCAGCAACAGCAACCAGTCAAAACCTCTGTGCGTCTTCTGGGATTTCAGCAAAGCAGGTAACAAACTGATAGTCATCAGGGGCCATATTCATGGACCTAGAATATAGCATAGTCCAAGATTTACCATGTAACCTGGCCCAAGTTACTCAAATCTATATGTGGCTGTTGAGATTTAACCCTGGAATATGCTTTAGTTGCTGTCCATGAATAAGGCCCCAGTAGCATTTAAAGTTGGTTTACATAATCAATAAATTATGCATAACTAAGTTTGAGTCATATTACCTTTCGACCTGCAGAGTGCAGAAGTGTATAATGCAGTTAACACAATTGTTTTGATCTGGAAAAGAAAGAATAGCATGCACTTTGATTCTACGTAGGAGAAATACGACATGTGTACATTGTAACTCAGTTTCCTTACAGGATAAAAACACGGTATTAAACATCTCTTTACAATGACTGATCTTGTAAGGATTCAGAGAGCAGACATCTGTAGTAGTGACCAAAGTTGTATTTTGTTGGACGTAGTGTATGCTCGTTTTTATAACAAAGCATTATGTGCTTCATAGATTATATATTTACAAAGGATTTCAGGGTAGACCGTACTTTGGTGAATTAAAAACAGTACAACAAGATCAGCTGATGAAGCAGTATTGCAAATTTCTTACGCGACAAGACAACGTGGCGTAAAGGTTAAATTACTTCAAGTCTTAAACAGATGTACGACGTAAAGGTCAAATTACCTAAACAGATGTACAACAAGGTCACAAGTTGACTGTAAATGTCAATTTTACATCATCTGGAAAATATTACAGATTCGTACTGTAATGAATCTGTTGATTTAATTTTAATGAAAGACATTGAATGTACACATTTAATTTTCTGACACACCTAAGATAGTTTTCCTGTATACAGTTTAACCCTGTTATTTTCACGAGCTGCTTAATATCTGTACCGGGTTTGACTCCTGGCCCAATCGACACATCTTTGGTTATATCTTCTGTGATTTTAATTGTTGCGGGCCCAAAAGACAAGCCAGTGGCTTGTTGGGTCACCCTCGCTAACAAGTGATATTTTTGGACAAAACAGTTTATCCTTTATGATAGAGCCCTTTGTTGTTATACTGAAGAGAAATTGAACGGATCATAATATCAACTGAACGATTGGTAAACTGAGATGCCTGCACAATCAAGACAATTTAGTATGTCTATATAACTATATTCCAGCATAACGCAACGGAGCTACAATGAAACCTGTTTATAACGGTCACCTGTGGGACCCGAGAAAAATGACCTTTATAGACAGGTGGCCTTTCTGTCCAGATTGATTTCTATAGAAAGTGTCATTATGGGGTTATGAATAGTGGCCTTTATATACAGGTGACTGCTCTATAGAGGTGGTCGTTGATACATGTTTGACTGTAGCAGTAAACTGCATTTAGGTAAACTTAAGGTGAACAGAATGTGAAATCTGAAGATTTGTGATATTATGCCACAATTGACATTGTACTGAACTGAAATTACAACACGTGTATGGATAATAAATACTAGGACTGATCAGATCAAATTGGCATACATTATGAATAATTAGCATAATTAATGATGGATTAAATGACTTGCAAAGTGACAACTAAAGCAGTTTTCAGTGAAATAATAACCAGGGGAATATTACACTGTACGGTAGTCATGGTTACTGAGTGCTATGGCATTGTCATCTTTTTCATAATTAATTATTTTGTTTATTTTGACCTTGTTTCTTGACAAGGATTTAAGGGTGGCTGGTCAAGCGATGGTTGCATCCGTGGCGAAGCGGTCGGCTCCAAATCTGTGTGCTACTGTAACCACTTGACCAATTTCGCTGTTGTAATTGATGTCGGTAATCCAAAGAATGCAATCAGCAACCTCGCTTTGGATATTGTTACTTATATTGGCATTGGAATCTCAATTGCATGCCTGATGATGACGCTGTTAAGCTACCTCATCTTCAAGTAAGCATGAATTGTGTGCTTCAAGCCCTAACAGTTGTTTGTTTGTTTGTTTATTTGCTTGTTTTATGTTTGGATATTTGTTTGTTTGTTTGTTTTATAATATTCATAATAGTCAATAATAATTGGTATGATACATTAATTAGTGCGAACACAATTATAATTGTCATTTTCTGCATCTTTACAATATTTAGTTCCTGACTAACTTGGCTTAAGAAATTGTTAAGGCCCAAGTTTTATAATGTATGATAGTTATTACAATAATTATTATAATTTTCTAGATTTGACTGTACTGTGATGGTGTCATTTTTCTTTATTTTATTAGTGCTTAGAGAAGGGAAAGAATGATGGAAGATACAACAATTGAGCAATAGAATTTGATAACTACTGGCATCAATGAATATGTACCATGTTCTCTGAACCAGGAAGAGTGCACAGTCTGTTGGGGGCAATGAGCTCCATGATTTCTCAATGTAATTAGTGAAACAATGCCTTGAATCCCTTGATTATATAGTGAAACCTGTCTATAATGGTCACCTTTTGGACCTGAGGAAAATGACCTTTATAGACAGATAGCCTTTCTGTTCAGGTTGGTTTCTATAAAAAGTGTCAGTTTAGGTTTTACAAAGAGTTGCCTTTATACACAGGTGGCTGCTCTATAAAGGTGGCCACTAATACACGTTTGACTTTAATTTGATATTATAGTATTCTCTTTTTCCTTACCAAAATCATTTGTTATTTTTAGGTCAGTACGTCGATCGTTGCCACCTCGTATCCTGATGTCACTCTGTACAGCTCTCCTGGGGGTCTACATCATCTTTGCAATTGGCATTAACCACACATCCCCTGTGATTGGCTGCCGAATTGTTGCCATGTTGATACACTATTTCCTACTTGCCACGTTCCTCTGGATGGCAGCCGAAGGATTGAACCTCTACCATTGTTTCGTCAAAGTGGTCGGTTACAGACCGCCACGATTTATGCTCAAGGCCAGCGTCGTTTGCTGGGGTAAGCAGTTAGGACTTAAAATATATTCATGGTCTTGCTAGAACGATCACGCTCAAGGCGAAATGCGCAAACAACTCCGCCCTACTCACGCTGCTGTCATTTCTACCGACAGAAATGATCAGGAGAGGGATGGCACGATTGAATACCACCAGAGAACAATTTTAACATATACCGTGCATGTTTCGCTTTGAACCTTACTCTTTTAATGCAACATTGATTTAAAAGTACCGATTTAAAATTAAAAAGTAACATTAGTACTGCAAGTATTATCTTCATGTATTTAGTTTAATCAGTTGGTGCCGGCCTCTTCTCTTGATTATTTGATTATTATGTGATTGAGAGTTGAAATATATCCATGATCTTGCTGTTACCATCAAAACACAAAGCAAATTCTGTGAGATTCCCATTCTATTATAGGATTACCATTTGTTGTCGTGTTCATCTCGGCTGTTTCGAAAGTAAGCAATTATGGCAGCGCAAACAAGTAAGTGACTTTTGAATTTTAATTAATCCTTTTATGATTAATAAATTTTATTTAGCTTGATTGTTTAATTGTCTTCTGGTTTTCCTTTCTCAGTTGTATGGTACACAGTGCAACGTTCTATGTCGCACTTCTGGCTCCTGTTATCCTTGTCATGTTAGCCAATTTTATTGTTCTTGGTCTTGTTCTGCATGGTGTTCGTAATGGTGGATCAATTTCAAAGGGCAAGAAGTTGGATCTTCGTGCCCAAGCACGTGTTGCCTTGGGTTGTACAATGCTGCTTGGTTTATCATGGATCGTTGGTGTTTTTGCTATTGGTGATTTAAGGATGGCTTTTCAGTGGCTTTTCTGTCTTTGCAATTGCTTCCAAGGACTTTTCATTTTCATATTTTACTGTATACGAAATGAAGATATCATTAAGGAGTGGAGACGTTTTATTGGTATGAGAGCAACGTACGATAAAGACTCTGGAACTGGTAGTACAGCTACCAAACGAAAGCACCACAACGGTAAAGGGGACAGTGCTGGAGTTTTAATGCACGAATCTAACTTAGCCCACAGTGATTCACCTTAATGAGGCTCTATAATACACAACTAACAGCGTTTTGGAAGCTCACATAATGAGAACATTATATTACCGTTTCCCAGTGTGGAGCATATTTGCCTAAGTTTACTAACTGGCACCTTTGTACTGTATTTATTTGCCTACTCTGTGCATCTCACAGTTTCCATGTGGTCTGCCTCATTTCCTACTTTCTGATCTTGAAAATTGCAGGTGTTATTTTTACGGAAGTAATATTTTATAAAGAAAATTACATTGGGGGCACTTCCGTGTTGTATAAACACTGATGTGTGTGGTCTTTTCTAAGAAAATGTAGGTGTGGTATCCTGCTCTCTCAGAACTCTTCAAATACTTTTTTTCGTGTTGCTGCCGGAATTTCTTCATATCTAGCATATTTATCAATCTGGGACAATGTGAAACGTAAATGTATCAGTGAAAAAAGCCCCAGGCTTATCATACAGATTGCTGAATAGATGATGGTGTATGCATGTATGAATTTATGTAATTATATGTTAAGGGGCGGCGCCAGGGGGTGGACTGGGGGGACGCGTTCCTCCAGTTGAAATTTAGGTCGAATTTTTAATTTTTAACTTGTAAATCTGTCAAGGAACTCGCCATAGGAGAGAGAATTTGGAGCCGTCGTAATTGCACCCAATAAGCTATTGTTTAACATAATTATTGAAGGAGACGTGAGAGAAGCAACAATGTTTGAAAATGTCATTCAGATGAAAGCAATTTGCAAAATTGTGAGGGATGTTGTCAAAAATTGCCTTGCCATTGTGTTGCCCTGGACCGGCTTAACAGTGCAAAAACGACACCCCAGCTGTAGTTCCAATCAACTCTGGTCATTGCTGAAAAGGGATTCTCCAAAACTTGGTTTGTCCCCTCCAGATATTTTAGGCTGGTGCCGCCACTGTATATGTTTACATATTAATTGATTATTTGAGTTAGGAACCATATGCTCCTTGTAATTATATGTTGCTGCTAAATAATAAATGCTTTCACTGTTTGGTCATTGTTCGACTCTTGAAAAGAGGGAAAGGGGTGAAATCACATGACACAAAATAACCATACTTCATGGTGACATTTGGTGAATTTACATTAATTAAGTGACAGTAAATATTACGCTGATACGCAATGGGTGTGAGTGTGACCAATGCCTCCCCTCAATTGTTCTTTTATTCCAGTATAATGTAGCAAGTGATTTATTGATTGATTGATTGATTGATTGATTGATTGATTGATTGATTGATTGATGGATTGATTGGTTGCTAGAATGGTTGATTGATTGATTTATTAATTGATTGATTAATTGATTGATTGGTTGATTAATTGATTGATTGATTGATTTATTTATTTATTAATTGATTGATTGATTGGTTGATTGACTAATTAATTGGTCGATTGATTGATTAATTTAGTACATTCCTTCAATTCAAAGTAATATCAGATCGCTCGTTCCTTGATGCTAAATATGAATTACATTAATTAGTTTAACATAATTATTTTAATATTAGTTGACGCAAAAGCTTTTCCGCATTACCCCAGTCCATTTGTTACTTTCAAGAATGTTTACCCCCTACAAAAGAGTGTAAAGTACCTTTGTGGTCTGCAGATTGTCTAGCCGCGGCCCCTGCACTGAATCTCACCGAGTGGATGCAGGCGAACCAATCAAGCGCCATTTTGTTGCAAGATTGTCCCTTCACGGTTTCCAATAATATATGTTATGTAATGATAAGAGCTATCAAGAGACAGCAAATGCGAGTTATCGCTATCGCATTTTGCACTGCACAAATATCGTATATTACCTACGTCAAAGAAGAAGAAAAAACAAGTCAGTTAAAAAACCGTAGTATTTTAGAACATAGAATTGATAGGCTGAAGAATGGCTGAAGTTGATGAATCAAAATTAATTACTTGGTTAGGTTGATCAACCAACTGAAGAAAAACATTGTTAGTATAATTATTATCCTATGATGTATCATTATCTATTCCGAATGGAATGAAATAAATTTATAACCAATTACTTAGAAAAGGATAATTAATGTTCCGCTGCAGACAAGCCATAATCCCCCGGGGGCTCTATCCAATGCATTCTCCCTTTGATGCTTTGACGTCCCGTCGAGATACACTGGTGGCTAAAATTAATGAGCCACCCTGTCATTTTTTGAAATTTTGAGATACCAGGCCAGTCATACTGGCATAGGCATCAGTGAAGAGCCAAACAAAGCTGCTGCTGATCTTGTAAAGCATTAGTGACGTAACAAAACAAAAAAATCTGCTCAAATAACATCAGCAAATATTTATTTTCAATTTAATACTTTGTGGCCCCCCCTTTTGCCTTAATAAGGGCGGCAACTCGTCTGGGCATACTGTCCACTAGCTTCTCCAAATACTCTAAAGGGATGCTAAGCCACTCTTCCTTCACCTTTGCCATAAGTTCCTCTTTGTTTTTAAAAACAACTCTCTCAATCTTCCTGGAGATGAAGTCCCAGAGGTGTTCGATTGGGTTCATGTCCGGGCTGTTGCCCGGCCACGGTAGAACAAACAAGGGAATTTTCTTCACACCACTTCCTCACAACAATTGCAGTGTGGCAAGGGGCATTGTCTTGTTGAAAGATACCATCACCAGCTGGAAAGAGGTAATCCATTGAAGGCAGCACGCAAAATCTCATTATTTTAAGGTACTGCTGGGCATTAATGATGCCCTCACACTTGTGGAGTCTACCGACTGCAGACCTTGAGAAGCATCCCCAGACCATAACACCCCCACCCCCATGCTTCATTGTGTTGTTTAAACACTCAGGTAGGTATTCCTCACCAGGTCTTCTCCTCACATTGACAGGGCGGTCGCTGACAAGGCAGTAGCGGCTCTCGTCAGAAAACACTACTTTGCTCCAATCGGTGCATTGATTGGCCAAGGCCCAATCATACCTCTTTTGCCTTGCTTTGGCAGTAAGAAGAGGTTTTTTTGGGGCTCTACAGGATTTCATTCCCTTCTCCAGCAGCCGACTTCTCACTGTTCTGGGGCTTATAGCAACATCACAAGAAGAATTCAACTCAGCAGCAATTTCCTTCGATGATTTGCGTCTGTCCTTCAAAACCATGGTCATGATTGCTCTGTCTGCCCTCCCTGTTGTCTTCCTCTTTCGACCTCTTCCAGCTCTATCTGCCACACTACCAGTCTCAGCATGCTTTTTAACAATCTCCTGCACTGTTCTACGTCCGATTTTTAATTTTTTGGCAATTTTATTCATCGAATTACCCTCTTCATGGAGCACAGCAACCCTCATTCTTTCTTCAATTGTAAGTCTAGGCCTTGGAGCCATCGCTGTAAAGTCGTAGAACTATGTGCAGGAACAATCTCTGGCTACTTTGGCTCCTTTAAAACAGAATAAAACCAACCAGTGACTAAACAAGCACTAACTGGAGGTGAAAACTCACTCAAAATTCCAAAATGACAAAAAGTCCAGGAAAAAACAGCGAAAAATCTGCAAATCAAAGCACCACAGACGAAAGGATTGATCAACAATGCTGCTCTCGTGTTTTCTGGACACTTTCGCTTGGTTACTTCGTGTAAAAACTGCGAAAATAAGATGTTCGTGCAATATGCTAATTAGCACAAATTCCCAGTTGTGTTCATGTACGCATGGTCAAAAATCCCTAAAAATAGGCAAATGATCGAAATCTCTTCTAAAATTGCTGAATAATGTTCTTAGATGACATACAATACTATTACTGCAACGAAAAAGACTCTACAGCAGACGCACCATACTAAAAAATCTGACTGTAGCCAGAATAATGATATTGTCAGAGGGTGGCTCATTAATTTCAGCCACCAGTGTAAGCTCTAACCTCCACTGTTTCGTTTTTTCCAACCGAAAAATCTTGTGTGACTTTCGAGAGGTGCTACCACCGTGCAAGTATTGTATTAAATTGAAGTGTGTCAATACAATAATACATGATGAATTTCAAGAGCGGCTGAAACTAAATAAGTCGGAGGCCTTTATGATTCACAGTCGGGAAAGAACGTTGTAGTTTTGAAACTCGCGTCAGGCGTCTGATTGTGACGAATGAGCAGTGAACACATTAGTTCCGCTCGCTGACAGCTTCATTCTTGTTGTCGGTGAAATCATGAAATGGCCTGTAATTACAAACAACCGGGTGTTGTTCGCATCACAGTGCTTGTTGTTTGGATAACTTCTTCGCGCGCCCCAGACGAAACAAAACGGCCATCCGAAAACGACAGCCTCCAATATCTTTACCAGTACAGCTCTGACAGGTTGAAAACACGTGGAAATTCAAACACCTACCTTTACACAGATTTACGAGATAAGAATATTGAACGTTTGTGTGATGGCAAGTTGATTGTGACATGATATGATGTGACGGAGCGTTTGCATTTTGTGAGCTTTGGCTACTCCAGGTCAAAGTGACGGCAAATGACCTTTTCGTTCAATCTGCGGATGGCAATGCTACGTGAATGGAAATTGCTTGTGTTCGCAGTGACCTGCTTTGCTTTATTTCAAGGTAAAGTTAGCTGTCTTTGCGACACTGTCTGTTGCCTTTTTCCTGATATGAAGTCGTTTTTGATTATAAGTTGTTTCTTGCTTGTCAAGGGAATTCACATTTCATTTGTTTTGAACTCGCAGGGGACTTCGGGCTTTCGACGAAGGGTCCTGTATGTCGAAAGGGTTTTGTGCTGCATAACAACCACTGTTATTTCGTGAATACTGCCCGTCTGTCATGGAACGATGCCTTGTGGCAGTGTTATAGGAAAAGTAGCTCCTTGGTGAGCCTTCTTGATGCTAAAGAATTCTTGTTTGTTTATGGTCTCGCAAATGCTGCGCCTGGTCTGGTTGATATAACTCAAGATTTTGAAGGACGTCGTATTTGGATAGGACTTAGGAAGAACCAGACTGGTTCATTAGAATGGAAAGATGGTTCGCCATTTAATTACTCTGCTTGGCCTTCATCTCCGAAAAATGCACCAGGCAACTGCGTGGAGATGCGATTTTATCGGAACCAAGCATGGTACAACGCAAGCTGTACATCTAAACTGGCGTCCGTTTGCAAATACGACCCAGCTGGTATGTCTCGTTGTCTCGTGTGATGCTTTATATGATAATAAAGATGGCAGCTTTTTAAAGGTGATATTAACTGTATGATTGTACAGGCGTTTATGTGTGTTTGGAGAATGATGTGAACTTGAACAGCCACGTTTACAATCCTGTTACTGTTCGGCCTGTGTCTGTCCACTTTGAAGCCCCTCCCACTCACGAGGCCCAAAAGAGGTGACTTGCTTTTAAATCCCCCAATTTCAAGATCGGAGCAGTGTGAGATATGTGAAATCCCCTTGCTCCCTTCCATGTAGAAAAGTTCTAGCCCTATATAATATAACAAGACACGAGCAAATTAAGATAGTGTATGTCATATCCAGTGGTGGATTGACTACTTTATTTTTGTAGTTCGCTACAATTACAACTACTTTCTAAAAATGTAGTTCGCTACAAC
>OFHS01005727.1:0-11259 GCA_900245855.1 Calvadosia cruxmelitensis | reverse complement strand
AGTCTTTACAAGCTACAGTCCTTTGCCCATCTATAGTATTATGACAACTATTCTCTGTGTGTCGTCGCCAGAACAATTATTTATAAATTTATTTTCAGCCGTATATTATAAATGTTGACATGGCATGCAAATACTATACAGTGGCACAACTGATTCTTGAGGTTTTTGTGTATAAATAGACTCGTTAATTGCATTAGTTTTCATTTAGTAGTTGCTCATGCAACGATTTCTTGAATTATTGTAGTACATCCAAGTAAATTCAAATAGCCTTAATGAAGTCTCATGGAAGTTGACACTACATTTACTTGACAATGCGATAGTGAAACCGATATTACTAGACATTTCTCAAAAGAACATAGTGCCTGAAAGACCAGAGCATTGAACCGCGATTACAGGTCGTTGATTTGACATATTTTTGTATGCGATATACTTACTAAGAGACCTAAAATAACTAGTTCCTTGAAAAATTATGTTTTGTGTTTCACGTTTCATATAACTAGTTACTTTTCGCTGAGACTAATTTATAATTGTGACTAGTTACAAATTTTTCAAGCAACTACCAACTTAACTGCCTGAAATAGCAAGAGAAAGGGGTTCTTTCCCGTGCTGTTAACAGGGGCAAGATTCAGTAGATCAATTTCTCTGTGTTTCTCAACCAGGGACTCCACCTTACCCTACAATGCATTTCGCTTTCCACAAAATGGTAGCTTGAGATCCAGGTCTATCGGACGTCGAAGTAAATAAACATTATTATCACCAATTTTTTGACCCACAGAGGAAGAAAATAATATTCGCTCAACCTGCTCTCATATCAAATGAGCACAAGAAGCACACACAATACAACCCTATTTACACGTTAACTTTAAGAATCATCTCTGCAAGTCCTACCGCCAGATCAAAATGCTTCTAACACGTGGACCAGACAATAAAAATTCTAACTATTAGATCCCAATAGGGGTCCTACTTTAAAACGGGGGCATCGGCCCCCATTGAATCCCTTAAATCATCCATTTCCTGTTCGTCGATGTTATCAATGTCGCTGTCCGTTGAGTCGAAATCTAGTTTCCTGTAGCCTTCGTATTTGCCCCCGATAGTGCTCTCTGCGGGGAAAATGTGATGGGTCGCCCCGGCCACTAATGTCAATAGCAACATGGCGCAGCCAATCGAAACGAACACGCTAAAATAACCAAACTTCAAGACAGTCTCGACGCCGATCAATCCGCCCAGCGTGATTCCGAGGCCAGTGTAGATACCATGAAGAAGACCTGTGAAAATAAGACAAGGTGAACAAATGCTGTGAAATCATTATAATCAATCGTCCCTTTTACAAAGTTATCCGGATTTTCAATTTCCATCACTTTGGAACACTGTTGATTTTGTATTTGACATAATTGTACCAACTCCATGCTTTACTAGAAAATTAAAAAACAATTTTATTGATTCCTATTGCATCATTTGCACAGTAAAAACTGCTACATATGCAACTGAACTGACTCTATCCAATTACTACTGATTACTGAACTTCCTTTGATTTTCTCTTTCTCATCTTTCTTTGTATTTGAGTTCCAGAATTTTATCAGTTCTTTTCTTTGCTTCTCTTAATATTCAACAAACTTGTACAATTATTTCTATACTTCAATTTATAAAGCTGTAAATCTAGGGTGTCCCAAACAAACAAGCATTTATGCTTATGGGATGATCCTGACCATGTATTTCTTTTTTATTTCAAATCCTATTTGTATTTAGTTAACATTGTTTTAATAGTCAAATAAAAATCTATCTATCTATCTAATGTAACAGGTATACTGTAGCACTGAGCTATGGAACGTCACTGCAACAAGGATCTTTCACAGCGTCTTTGATTCTGGAAAAAGGAAAGCGCTAAAACTATGAAGCTAAGGAGTTATGTAATTTTTTGACAGTTTCTCGTCGTGTGGTTTTCATAACCCAGGGTGTACATTTCGATTATTCATGTCTGCTGTCTGTACTACCCCCGTTTTTGACTCACGGTTACTATGGTAACCCGTGGGTCTATGCGGTGCCGTAGCGTCATTAGCGACAGAGTTTAATCCGATCGTACGCAAATTCAATCCGGTGGCATTCTACCACGACGGAATATCGCACGATGGAAACAGGTCCCCGCTGTTGCCATAGCGACAAATCTACCACATCGGATTGTGAGCGTAATTTGAGGCTTGCGTGGTATCCGATGATACCATTCTAATGTTGGAACTCGGAAGTTATTGACGGTAATGATGAAACTAGACCTACCTTGCAGGGCGGCCCCCACCAGAGGGGGACTGCCGACGTAAGTGACAGCCAAAACGAACAGGACCTTGGAATTGAAGCCACTGATTGGTTCGATCAGTACAATCAGCCAAGCATCTTCAACGATGCCATAAAGGACGAATGTGCCACCGTAAGTGAACAAACCAACATAAATCAACACTTCCGCTGAAAATTTCTCAATGATTGTTGGCGAAACGGCCAGGAAAATGATTTGTGAGAAGATGTGAATGATTGTAACGGCGAGAAACAGGTCCGTTCCGCCACCAATGTCGGCCAGGTAATTGTAGAGGTACAATTGCTTCATGCCTTCAGCGATGCCAAAACAAGCAACGATTAGGATGAACACGGCATGGCTCGGCTGCTTGAAGACATTAGCAATGGCGTGGGGGAGTTTGCAGCCAAAGCAAAAATGTTTCAACGTCGGGGACGATTTCTCGGTTAGCTCATACCGACGAAAATGAAACGTCCACGCGATGGCAACACAACAAAGCATCAACACGCAAAATATCACCAAAAACCACGACGATGGTAAGAAATGACCATGTTGGCAGTAATTATGCGAATCCAATAGGTTGTCCCCTACCACGAGCAGCATTGCCAAAGTACTGATCCCCCATCCGATGACCCCGGGTATGAGTTGTCGCCCCATCAGGGTCGTCTTGTCCGCCAGGGTCTGAAGGAGGTACAAATCGGCAAATGTAGCAGCTGGGGACGCCACCAACTCACCAAAGATCGTCACGACCAACAGACTAACATATATTGAATGCGTGTAACTCTCCGTGCTGGCGTATTCGTGCATTTCGTAAGGCCATGAGTCGAATAATTTCCACATCAGAACGTTGGTGTAGTGGTGGGGCAACGGGTCGTGGCGGCTGGCGTTCATACTCGAATGATTCAAAGCCTTCGAGATTGCCTGGCAGTCGAGTCCTTGCAAGTGGATTGTAGCAGCAACAGAGCCATAACAAACCACATAAGCGAGTAAACTCACGATTAAAATGACACGAAATCTGTTCAATTTGTCCGCGAGTGTTCCTAGGATCGGCGATGCGATCAAAAGGCAAGCGGGTCGCACGGCCATCAAAGTTCCCGCTTGGTGTGGAGACAACAGTAGCGTGTGCTTGTAAAACAACGCGAGATAGGGCACAAGAGCACCCATGGCTGCCTGAAAACAGAAGTAAAAAGCCCTGGCTTTGACCAAATCAGGCTCGCTAAAACTGTCGCGAATAGCAGCTCCAGCTCGCCTCCAAAACTCCATTTTGGGACTATCAAAACAGCGCAGCTATTTGTGATAGTCCTACGATGACAATACAAATGTCCTCAATATATCAACTCCGCAGATTAAAATCAAACAGTTGCGCCTCCACCAATAAGCCAGTGTGTTGTCCATCTGTGTTTCACCTGTTCAGCAAGCTTGGAGTCTTTGTTTAGAGCAGTGAAAGCGAAGGAGGAAAAGATCTGTCACTTTCGACTGCTCTCCGCTTGAAGCGGGCGCCCGCAACACAACATTCCGACGGAATTGTTCCTCTTTCAATGACCGCATGGTTTCATCTTTCGCTGCTCGTAAAAATTGTATGCCCTACCACATAATTGCTTTCTTTCAGGTTTCTCTTACGCATGTCTACCATAAAATAAAAACAAATAGCAGGAATAATTTTTTGAAGCATCAGTCAACTGCAATGTGACGAAAAATCAGCTGCCGCAGTTCAATTTCACGAAAACAAATCACCGCTAATATTGTACAACTATTTTAGTTCAACATTTTTTTAGAGTTTCTTGAGCGACGTTACAGATTTCCGTTTTCAAACCACATTACCACAATACAGTAGCCTAAATTTAAAAAAGACAGGAAACCATTTGCATTATTGCTGTTGAAACAGACCAGCTATTACTACTGTTGAGAATAAATTCTCGCAGCTGATTCGCGAAGTCGAATTCGTAATATTATCGAATTCGTAACTCGTAATAATATTATTTGCACAGAAGCTAGTTCAATAGGCAATATATTTTCATGTAACGCACTTTGGGTTTTCAGAGGCTCGAATCTTGAGTTTTGAGGTTGTTAAACTTTTTGAATCCGGAATTGCATAATTTGCTGGCGTATGTGGCGATTGTTCCAAAAGAAAACCATTTTTCAGTTATTATTCAGTTATGAATTTCTTCAGTGTATGAATTCAAGAATTAAAATAAATCAATGAACTTTTTACAGTGAAACCTGTTTATAACGATCACCTCTGGGATCTGAGAAAAATGGCCTTTATAGACATGTGGCCTTTCTGTCCAGGTTGATTTCTATAGAAAGTGTCATATTGGGGCTATGAAAAATGTCCTTTATACACGGGTGGCTGCTCTATAGAGGTGGCCGCTAATACAGGTTTGACGTTATTGATAATGAACTGTCTACTTGAAATTAGCGCATCTATCTAAATATAATTTCAGCAATCGACCATTTGATTAACACGATCTTAATTCCTTCTGCTTTCTTTCTATTGCGAGAACACAGTAAGTGCACACCGCAAGTATTTCACAATAAACCCACACACAACGCAAAAACAAACATAGTCTGTCTGCATGCATTTTCATTTTTATCATCAGCATAATGCGCTTTCAACGCGTAAAAATCAAAGAAGAGCTTGTTTTCTTGCGTAGGAAAAAGAAATGTGTGATCGACAATTTGCAAACTCTCTCTGCGGTGAAACCTTGTGTTCAAACAGATGATAATTATATACATTTGGAAAGATTGATGACACAAGCTGACAGTTGTCATATCAATCAATCCATAATGGCGGCCATGTCTACTACAAATGAGAGCAACTCTTCCTTGCCACACGGCTCGACTATCACGTTGTCTGAGACGGCAGCTCAGGAAGACCGAATTCGTCAACCATTACACCATCCTGTGAATGAGCAGTAAAATCATAGATAAGAACACGGTGAAGAAATATAGAATTCATGGCAAACAATTTCAATTAGTTAGGAAGAATCTATAAATCTGACCTTCGTTCGAGAGGAGCTTTTGTCTGTTTCCCCTGGTAGGGAATCTGGGGCGGCTGGGGCACTTGATGCCTCGTCCAAGTAAGCTGCGTCGTCGTCTAGCGCCAATTCATCTCCCAGCGCATCCAATTCTATAAAAAATATTTATGACTTAAAAAAAGCATTCCATAGGCCAATATGTAATGTTTGACTTTCGTGAAGGATATGTCAAGTTTTAGCTGCCACAATTGCACAGATATTTTTTCTCAATCTACAGTTTGCATGAATGGTTTTGATATTTTGTAGGTTAAATACTCATAAAACAATGAATCAATAAATCAAGAATAAGCAAAATTTATACTAAATTCTACAATCTGCATTGCATATAGTTTTGTAGTAGGCCTGAGGCCTCTGTAGAGGGAACACGACTTTACTTTTCAGTTGAGTCGATGGGCAAGGAAGTACATCCTCGTCTGTTAATAAAAATGCTATCTCAACAGCTATATAGCAAAGAAGACACTCAGACGGCAGAGCTAGTTTACACTACAAATTAATAAGTAATTAATGGCCTGCATTGCCTATGCATCAAGATAATGCAGAAGAAATATGTCCAACTATCTTGCAGGACATTTTCGTTCCAAGAAAATAAAATACAAAAACGAGCAAAGATATTACCTGCATCCAGGTCAGCGTCATCAATTTCTGGCATTCCGTACTGCCGTCCGAGGGCTTCTTGCACCTCATTGGCCTGATCGAGCATGTCTTCCATGTCGTCTTGGAGATCCTGGAAAGGGAAACAGAGAAATAGATAAAGGCAATAAAATAATGGTGATCTTACTGGCAAAATAACCAGGAATGGTCACCAGAATGTGCTGCACTTCCAACGATGAAGTCAGAAAAATGAATGGTAAAAAGTGCAGATGTATCTGGACACGGTGGAAGGGTGGTAGCTTCAGTGGTGCTGCGATCTTTGCCACTTCCATGGCCGTTGAGCGAGCGGCAGAAGGAACGCTCTCGTTCTGCGCGGGGTCACCATTTGTACTGGCTACTTCGGTGCCAGATACAACAATATTTGAAGGTTCCATAATGGACAGTAATGAACAGAGAACGACCAGGCGCAATGAGTGTTGAACAGAGAGCTGATTAAATAATGAAAACTACGATATATATACTACATGAATAAGAGGTTACATGAATGCGAGGCTCCGCCCTTGGGTCCAGGACATTAATGATACCTAACCAGCCAGTGTAGCTAGCTTTTAGCCACACATTGCTATATTGTTAGAACAAGCGAGAATCTTGTAAGCTTATGCTACCTCAATATCGTCAATGTCCACTTTCTTGTATTCCCGTTTCATTTCCTTGACACCTGTCTTCATTGCGTCAACCTGTAAAGAGAGTGGAGAGATCATAAGAAACTTCATTTGCTTAGCCAGGCGTACATGGTTAAATGAATTATTATGAATATTTCGTGCATAAATCAGCATAGCATTCGACAGAAACTATTACTTGAGATTATCAAACTCACAGTGGTTTTTGTGTCTTTTAAGGTCTGCGTGGCAAAGTTTGCTTGCTCCATGTTGAACGATTGTGACCGCAGGTTATCAAGTTGGTTCTCGTACCTAAATTTGAAAAAAAAAACACAATCAAAACTTTAAATAGCAAGGCAAGGGCTTAGTAGCTGCTAGTTATCGCAGCCATAGGAAGAATTCTTCAAAGGATTTAAGGAGTGGATGTCACAGAATATCAAAATCCAAGAGAACAGTTGGTATGACACACAATGTTTTCAGTGGGCAAGAGAACACATAAATAAACAGAGTACAGTATAACTCAATTAACATCACCTAGGATAATACCACGTCTCGGTTATTGTCACGGAAAGTGAAATTCCACTGTGCAGTCCTTAAGCTTTTCTCTCATTTTACTCGGTTGATATCACCATTGTAATATCTCGGTTATTATCACGGACTTCAAAAGGATTTTTGCTTAAATTTGCTTATTGTCACGCTTTCTGTGATTTGTCACTTTGCTGGAACTTACCGACGCCACTATTGTTACGACAGAAAAAGTTAATGGAATGCTCAACCCCTGTCCTGCTCGTAAAACTATTTAAATGAAGACTTGAAGTCGCTTCACCAATTGCTAATTGGTTGCTTGCTAAGGACTAAGTATCTGATTGGTTATGTGTTGGTACTTTTGACTTGTTTCGAAAACGTGTATACACGTCAATAGCAGGACAAGGGTTAACTTGTTTTCACCTTGGTGAGCGTGACAAATCCAAGAAAATGAGAACTGCATTGCTCAACTCTCTGTATAATAACTCTGTTTGATGGTGGTAGGCCTACTGAGTTGGCTGTTCTATGGCCTGCTGTTTGTAATTGTTTGAGCTGTTTCCACAAAATTATAGGTCTGGGTATAATACTCGGTTATGTCACGACTCGGATAATATCACATTTTACTATTTTTCCAAGGGTGTGATATTAACTGAGTTATACTGTAGGTCTACATAGATTCCGTTACATCTGCTTACGTGAAAAGAGCCGTGCCACAATATTTTTGGGAAACAACATTAACTTTCGTTACAAAGATTCTGTTACATCATCGTCCATTATATATTGCTCCTGACTGTACACGGCAATGATATCAGAGGTTTAACATGAGTCTTTCAGACAGATGTTTTTCCTGTTGTCAAATCATAGGCCTACGCGTTATTTGATGACTTGCTCGCATAATCTTGGGGATAGGCATACAATAGCCGACTTTGCATCAAATCAGAGAGATTAAACTTATAGAATATCGGAAAGCTGGATAATAAGAAGCAATATTGCATTAATAAGTGATATCTTACAAAAGCTACACTCTAGAGCTAAGATGTAATTTGTTGATGATCAATGGTGAGGCTTACATTCGCTTCTGTTTCAGCACTCGCATTGCTTTTTGCTTGACCATGTTCTGAAACAAAAATAAGACTATGTACAGTTAAACCTGTCTATAATGGTCACCTTCGGGACCTGAGAAAAATGACCTTTATAGACAGGTGGCCTTTCTGTCCAGGTTGATTTCTATAGAAAGTGTCAATTTGAGGTTATGAAGAGTGGTCTTTATACACAGGTGCCAAAATGATGCTGTCAAAATGTTGTTCCAACTTGTTTTGTTGGAGTTTTGAGTGTACAGTGAAACCTGTCTATAATGGTCAGCTTTGGGACCCGACGAAAATTACCTTTATGTGCAGGTGGCATTTCTGTCCAGGTTGATTTCTATAGAAAGTGTCATTTTGGGGTTATGAAGAGTGGTCTTTATACACAGGTGGCTGCTCTATAGAGGTGGCTGTTAATACAGGTTTGACTATACAAGTCATATTACAAACTTCATGCCTCATATTCATATCAGCTTCATATAAAATGTTGTTAATGAACACAAATTTTTGGTGATTGGATGTTTAGTATTTTGAAGAGGTTATTTGACTTTTCTTCTGTCATCTCTCCCTTGTTAATTAAGATGTAAATTAGAATCTGTAGGCTACTACCAAGTGCCTTGTAAAATTCTTCAATATTAATCATCACTGCAAATAAAGCATGTAAATGTAAATGTCCTTTTATTTAACGAGGGTAGCCCAATAAGCCAATGGCCTGTCTCCCTTGGGGCCCTCAACAATTAAAACCACAGAAGACATAACGGATATATGTGTTGGCTGGCCCGGGAGTCGAACCCGGTATGTCTGACTGGCAGCCACACGTACTAACCTCTAGACCACACCAACCACACATGTGATTAACTGATTATCAGCAGTATCCTCTATCAGATCCGACCAAATATTTGACCGGTTTCTGGGTTTGTTTAACCAGCCTGCAGACGGATTTCTCTGTCAAATAGTATTTCACAGAAAAATGGTTTGTCTGCCCGCAGGCTAGGTTTCAATCTGCTGCGGATAGATCATTATGATGTTGGAAAATATGTTGCAAAAGAGCCCTGGCAACAATTTCCTCAGCGTGTGTGCTTTGTTCGAACAAGGCCCATTGCTCAGCGAGTTGCTGTGTTGACAGGATTCTATCGGGTTCCAACAAAGGAGGCAGCATTAATAGCCAATCACAGGGCCAAAACGATAATATAATCTATGCCTCCAACCCGACTGAAATAGAGGCGGCAGAGTTCCAAGCATAAGAAACCTTTCCAAAACCCTTTGATAAAGATACCGACAGGATTCTGGAAGGAAGCGATGGCAGTAATAAACGTCACAGAACTGTGTGAACTTGCCCCTTGCTTGGAGACAGAACTATTCTATTGCAAGGGTGCCAGAAAGGTTGTTTGCATCATCTGCCGGCTGCCGCACATTTTGTGTTTCTCCCACGTGGCTACTAGGCAAATCTTTTGCCTTGCGTATTCATTAACATGCTGTGTGGTTCTCAATGAGACTAATAGGAGTTATAAACTGAAATCACATTTGTTGTCATTGCTTTCACAAAAATTATATTTCGACGATGAAGTTTGACCGGTTTCTGAAAACATGGGAACCATGTCTAGATCCACCTCTGTCCTTCATATCACAGATAGTCCATGTTCAACTATTACTACATTATGCGAATGAGTGATGAAGAAAACTAGAGCTGACTCATCATCACAGCAAAGGCCTAGAACTGTCAAGTTGTGTTGGTCAACTTGGTTTACCTTCGATGGTCCATCTCTCATCTTTTTCATTTGTTCCTTGTACTTTCTTAGGTCATTGTCGAGGATGTTAATCTTCTTTTCGATCGATTCGCCTCTGCTGTCGACCTAGCACAGAAAAGGAGAAACAAAATACACAACTCACATTCCTTGTAGTTCACAATTCAGATAAAGTTTCAATCTGAGTCCAAGAGAAAGCAAGCATCGAATCAGCTCTACGTTACGAACAAAAAAGACGGTAACGTAATATAAATGAACAGAAAATTACTATAACGAGAAATAGGAGTCCTTATTTTCAGCGTTAGAGTTGGGAATGTCAAGGTTATAACAAAATACTGAAGAAAACTCACATTTGAAATGCAGTCTGTGAGGTTCGGTGGAGGCTGCTTTGGCTTTCCTCTTCCAAATATACGATTCATGGTTAGTCAAATGTATAATTTATGTATCTTTCAGCTGTTTTTAATACTGTTTGAGTGGTCACGAGATGAATAAAATCGTCCCTTCGACCAAGTTGTCGCAATCAAGATATCATGAGATGAAACTTCTGCTGAGGCGTTTGTTTGGAGGAAGGAGGGTCTGGATCGAGATGTTTAAAATAATCATTGACGTCATAATTATGACATCATTTGATCAAGTTGGTAGCTAGCAGTCATGAGTGACGTCAGAATCGCGTGGTAAATCATATGACAAATCGCAACAGATAAAGACAAGCCGGATTTGTGACAAAGTGCACTTACTTCCTTCGTTGGAATTCATATCTAAATATACTTTCAAAGGTTTACTGCTTTTTAGCTAAACGAAACTTTACAAACTTTACAAACTTTAGTTGCTTCAAGTTAATAATACACAATCTGATTTCCTTAATATATCAACTGGTGTCCCACAGGGATCAATCTTAGGACCACTACTATTTATTATTTATATAAATGATATTGCAAGTTCATTAAAATACTGTAATGTAAATATGTATGCTGATCAGTGACACATTATTATATTGTACAGGAAGGGACATATAGCTGAAATTGAAACTCAGTTACAAAATGATTTAGAAGCTATTTATGAATGGCTCTGTGCCAATAAGCTAAGCTTAAACATGAAGAAAACAACATGTATGATTACTAGAAAGCCAAAAACAAGAAATCAAGTAGATAGTTTTGATCTTAAAGCTTCAAACCAAATGTTAAGTAAAGAAAATTAAATATTTAGGTGTTTTAATAGATCAACATTTAACGTTCCAAGAACATGTACATCAAACTGTAAATAAAATAAATCGTAAAATCGGTATTTTAAGATATACTAGGAAATTCTTATCTATTCAGTCTAGAGAAAAGTTGTACA
>OFHS01005726.1:417-11261 GCA_900245855.1 Calvadosia cruxmelitensis | reverse complement strand
TCTACGGCGAGATGCTGGTCGTATTGGAGCTGTGTCACAAGGACTCCTGAGTTTACTGTGTGCTGCAGTAATACGGCCCTCCATCGCGCGTGAAACGTCTCTTTCCTTTTCCAATCGTTATCTACGTGCCACGCCTCCCATGCTCAAACCTTCATAATCTCCGAGAGTCGAATGATCCCCGCTAAAAATCTCCATTTGGATAAATACACAATAAAGCCAACTAATACTAACTATGCCAATGTATATATACAGTAATGTAAAAAGATAAAATACTAATAAGTCAGAATAAAAGCAGCAAATTCGAAGGACCTGCAGATCGCTAAAATCACACGTCCAGCGCCAGTGCGAGGCAGCCAGGAACAAGTAGCCTTTATACATATAAACAAGTAGCCTTTCTGCCTACCTTAGTTTCTATAGAAAGTGTCATTTTGGGGTTATGAAGAGTTGCCATTATACACAGGTGGCTGCTCTATAGAGGTGACCGCTAATACAAGTTTGACTGTAGTCCCAATAACTGTATCAAACACCTATTTTCACTCAAAGTAAATAGGATTCTTCTGGTCGATTCAGCATGCCATTTCGACAGGAAGCACTTTACTGCCACATTCAATTTATTCATTTCTTTTACTCGGGGTCTCATTGAATAATGAATATTAAGAATAATGTCAGATTCTATAATAAAACATAAATTTTATTATGATCTGTGGGTTCAAATAATGATTGACTGATTTTTTTGTCGATGGCAACTTGATAGTTTGTTCAGAAAGTTGCTCAGAAGTCAAAGCTACAATTTTAAAGGCGCGATTTGTAATACTCTTGTTCAACTTTGAAGCTACCAAAAACTGCGTGCGGAAGGCAATTCAATTACCTTTCTAGCAAGGGTAAAATATTCAGTATAGGCTGAGAAACAGCATTGCTTTTGTATTTATTGGCCTATCTCGAGATCGGTGGTGAAAACTTTGCAGTCTACTGTTTCTGAAAGTATCTAGTCATCCTCATGCGTATGACTTTTGCAAATGCTAGATTGGACAGCCGTGCTGCTAAAGATCACATTCAATGGCAACTTGGCGAGTGGTAAGGCGAAATTGAACTTGAGCAGGCAGCCAGCATGATAGAGAGCGACGACGAAATGCTTTTGCCGGGGCTATCTGCACAGCACTGGTAGGATGACCATCTGACATATAATTCTCCTTTCGCAGCGATTTCACGTCCACACTGTAAGGCAAAGAGCCGACCGGAATGACATCACACAATGAGCTAACTGGGCAATAGTGAGCCAAGTGAGCAGTCATTTTTCCACAAGCAAGTTTTTAACATTGCCAAAAACTGTACGCCTTGCAATCGATCTTTGTGCATTGCATGCCGTATGCGTCGCAACTAGTCTATATGCGCGGTGCCTTTCCTATGAGTAACACAACAAGGAGGTTTTGATTCCCCACCCACCCATTCCACCTATTAGTTGTAATTGTAATCCTTCCACTGCTTATCAGTGCGACTGGTGCTTGGTAGTAAAAGGAACATTATCCGCAGCTTCGCCAGCTTGTCATCACTTGCTTGCACCGGCTACTTTATATTGCGACAACTCCCAGTTTAGTCTACCACCAACCAAGCACCGATGCCTAAAACTCTCATCTGATGGCCATGAGTATATGTCATTACTAAATAGTACAGTAGCATAAAAGTGCAAATAATAGAAGACAGAGACTTGAGACATCTTTCAGATTGCGGGTGTGTAAGTATGATAAATTAGATATGATAATATTTTATATTTTATTAGGTATGATAATATTTTATATTCATATCTTGCCATCCGAAATAAGTAATGGTTCAACACGAGAATAGCACAAATCTTGCAGAGTCCCTTTTGGCCTTTGGAATTCAACTGAGTGTGACAACATGGATAATCAGAATAAATGCTCATACCTTTTCTATTTTTGTCATGGATGAAATAACATTTAAATTAAAAAGAGATTATCTACCTTTCTGTGTAATTTAGTTCTTAACCTGATTCAATGTGAATAATATATCATAATAGAAGTCGAGAGTGCCAGAAAACTAGCAAAGTCACTTCTAGCTTTTCTTTTATCGCTGTAAATCTAAAACCATGTGAACATCATGTGAAAACCATGTGAAATTTCAAACATCTTGTGAAAAACCATGTGAATAAGAAAACAGAGTGAAAAAAAATGTGAGAAGGGCACTTTTCACATGATTTTCACATGGATTTCACATGATATCAGTCCATACTCCATAGTGTCATGGTCTATCATCATCATCATCATCATCAATCAATTTATTTTGTTCTCGTGTTCAACTGAATTACATACATGCAACCAGTTGCCAATAAACGGCACGTTTTACAGAATGACGAGTTCTAAGATTTACAATAAAAATGGTTAAAAGTAACATAAACAAAGGGATATGATCGATAAAAAACGCATGCGTTAAAATAGTGTATAAAAAGGAGACGGAGAGACGCATTATAAAGGTTGCAATAACATCTATTATATTACTGTGTAATTCGTTTCTCAAATTCACTTCAAAGGAAGCATGACATGAAGGCTGAAACCGGAACTTGCTTAAACTATGTAAAGTCACTTAGTGCCTCTGGAATTCAAGGAAGGTGTGACAACATGAAATTTACAAATAAAGTCTACATGCTTCTATTTACACTATGAACAGATACCATGTGAAATCCATGTGAAAATCAAGTGAAAAACCATGTGAAAAGTGCCCTTTTCACATGGTTTTTCACACTGTTTTCTAATTCACACGTTTTTCACATGGTTTTTCACATGGTTTTTCACATGGTTTTTCACATGGTGTTTGAAATTTCACATGGTTTTTCGCATGGTGCTTACCATTTCACATGGTTTTCACATGGTTTTGGATTCATAGTGTTATGTCCCGCCAATTAAATGTTTGTTCTTAAATGCTATAACATATAATTATGATGTAAGTCGCAATGTAATTTATGTTTGTAGAAACGAGTTTATACATTGATGGAACGTGTTTTCGTATGCACTCACTAGTTTCCATTATAGACATCAGTGGTCGACGACAACCCCACAATCTTTTACATTCTGTTTTGCATCAATATCCTTACTTCAAAACATAGATGACGCCAAAACAGTACGGCTTCAAGACATTTGGGACTAAAACGGTATTATCGAACTATGACGTACAGTAAGTGTAGGCCTGTTTTTTGAACATTTGAAGGAGATCACTGAAGCCAGTTGGTGACTAAAACATTTGGACCGTAGCAAATCTTGATCGTATTATGCTTTAGCCTTCTCTAATACTTCGTCTACTTATTAATTACAAGTGTTTTTTATTTACAGAAAATCTCGAGTTGGTTTGCAAATCACCTACAAGATGTCAGAAATCATCGATTGCATGTCCTTTATCGCACGCAAGGCGTTCTGGTCATTCTGGATATGCATTAAATTCTTATTTTTGCGGTTGTTGGATTTGTTTGGCTTGATCTTCAACATACTAGCTTGTCTTACATTATGGAAACTTCCATGTATGATCAAACAGTTCCAAGATATGGACTCGATGGATGAATGGCGTTGTGTGGGATTTATCCAGCTTCTGATTTGTCTCATGGATCTTTTTGTTTTCTTCGCTGGTTTCCTTGTTTTTATCACCCTATGGAGGGTTTATCCACTTCTGCAAGAGTTAACGCGAAAGAACGTTCAGTTTGACACAGAAGTATGCAAACATGGCATTTACTTTTCCGGATTTAAACCTAGAAATATAATCGTGAAGCATTTCTTCTGGTTGTTTGTTGACTTGATATTCATTCCAGCAGCACTGTTGTGTCTTTGCTCATGGAGGTGCAAAATATTTGTTCTCAAGGTCAAGGAAGCTCCTAATGATTGGGGACGACGGTTAGCATGCTTTAAACAACTCGCTCATTTGCTGCTTGATATCCCTTGCCTAATTGTTGGACTTTTTCTTGTGTTTACATGGAGGCTACCGTTTTTAGTGCGAGCACTCAAGAAGATCCCAGAAGCTGATAGGAAATGGAATGATGATAGGTTTCTAGTCTTCGAACAACTTGGCTTATTCTTCGTTGATATTCCTTGCATCCTTGCGTGCCTTGTCGTCGTCCTCACTTGGAGATTGCCTTTCCTTGTCCGCAAGTTAAAGCGTGTTAACATCTTTAAAAAGGAATCAAAGACTCGTCTTATTGTAATAAAGCAGTTTTTATGGATCATCATTGACATTCCTTGCATTCTTTGTGCTCTGTTTGTCACAGTAACATTATGGCGCTTGCCACACTTCATATCGCGTGTCAAGAAGGCCTTACAAATGGAACATGGTATCCAAGATGAGCTGCGCGTTATCGCTGTGCAAGAGATTATCTTGCTTTTTGTGGATTTGGGCTGTTTTGTAATGGCTGTGTGCGTTGTGTGTACTTTATGGCGGCTTTATCCTATGGTTATCGCCATCAATCGTTACGTGAAACAATGGTGCTCATACACTACCATTGATGCCAATGATAAAGATGACCAAACACGACGGTCGGATTCTAATGAAGCAGTGGAAATTCATGACAGTGATGAGTCTGATCCCTCAAAACTTCCAAATGCTGCAATAAAAGGAGATTTCAACGGTCTGTCGTTAAGCGAGAGTGATAGTAATGATGAATACAAATTGAACGATAACCAGGTACCACCATCTACACTGAATACATCTATAGAGACGCAGCAGATCCCTAAGGAAGACGAAAGAGCTCTGAATCCTAGTGCCAGTCCGATTGAAGTGTCGCACATTACAAACGAGGACTGCCCAGCTGAAGATGGTAACACTGAAATGCCAGACAGTGTTTCTTCAGAAATGTCTGATGACGATAGATCACACCAGAGAGTTGAGAACGCAGCTGCAAATGCCCAGTCTATTTCCCGGAAGAAGCCAAAGTTTGGTTGGAAGATTCGCCGTGTCATTGCTACAAACTTTGCTTTTATTTGTATAGATCTTCCAGCAATCCCCTTATTTTTTGTCCTTCTAGTGACTATGATACGCTTCCCCAAAGTATTATCAAGTTTCCTGCAAAGCGGAGACTTCTACTTAGAGTTTGCTGTCACTATCTACTACCAGGTGTTCAAGTTGTTTGTGGATTTGATTTTCGTTATTATATTTCTCTTTCTTGTGCTGCTCCGTCCGATTGCCGCTTGGATCCATTTGTTGGAAGATGAAGAACACATGAGGTACCGTTTGTTATGTCATTACTTGCAGTGGTTGCCTGATATCATTGCAAAAAGACAATGCCTTTACGATGACCTAGAAGAAATACTATGCATCGAGTTGAAACGTTTCACATCGCCGTCATTGGTGGAACTTTACTTGGAAAAGCGAATTGAAAGCTATACAAAGCAATTGAAATGGCTTCATAAAAAGCTTGTCGATAAGGAGCTAGATCAAAATGTGTCAAACCACATTAAATCGGTTATCTGGTGGGAAAGCAAGCGACCCCTTTTATTGCAAAGGAAGTACACTTCTGAACGTGTCTTTGTTCAGCGCCCTGATATTGCTTTGCATAAAGAGAATCTGTTTCGCTTTAATCGAGAGTACTTGAACTATGGAAATAAGGTAACAGAAGAGTATACGAGACTAGTTGCATTTGAGCCCAATAAAGTACCGTTATGGTCGAGCAAAACAGGTTTGTCTTGCCGTTCAAGACGAGAAAATCAACAAGTCATTATTGACAGCTTACCCCGTGGTGGCCTGGTAATCCTACTTGGTGTCCTTTGCTGTCTTCCCTTGTACCGTGCCCCAACCATGCTGAAGAAATTGTGGAAAAAGTGGTATGACCGTCAGTATATCATCTTCTCAACTGCAAAGGAATACAGTAAAGATCTACTTACGATCATGCAAATCCTATTGGTGATAATCTGTCTGTATCGGGCACCAATGCTTCTAGCTGATCTGCTGTGTGATATATTTCAGAAAAGAAGTTGGTTGGCTGTGCGGTCTACTGCCCAGCGATATCCGTTCTTGATTGCTAATGACTTAGTAAGCCTTCTTGGTGTTCTTTTCAGTTGGAGAACTCCAAGATATTTACTAACCTGCGTTCTGTTTGCCGTTCTTATGCCAGCGGATTTGTTTGTGTCGACGGCAAAGTCGTTTTTTGACTCAAAGCTGTTTGCCTATGTACTTGCACTTCTACTGTATACCATCTTCCTTGGCTACCCCTTCGTTCACGGACTTTATACTGCCAAGAAATTACTAGAGGAAGGTATTGGCTGGGCAAACATGGCCATCTTGTCCGGTTTTATTGCCTTGCTCTTTCTGTTATTAATGGTTGCTGTAGCTGACTTTTACAAACGCAGAAGCCCTTCCGCCGTCTCAATTCCAAAATCGTTTGACTATGTACATTTAAGTTGGTTTAATCTTCATGCGATTGTGTTCGAGCTGGTGGAATTCCTGCAGCTATTTGCCTTGGCATTTGTTTACGACGACATACCAATTTATGGTCACGAGATCTTCCATTCAGCATCTGATTACCTGCTGATCTCATTCGTACCCTTCAATGCCAAATTTGGCATTGGTGTTGCACTTTTCACACTTTGGTTCTTTATCTCCAGTGCGCCCGTCATCCTGGAACAGATCCTCGACGAACTGCCAAAGAAGACTTGCGCCAGCAATAGCGGATGGCTGCTCAGCATGTCTCTGTTTGCCAACACACTTTTCATTTCTATCATGGAATGCCTTTTGGCTGCTTTGTCATGTCGTTACACAATTTGTCCATCATCGGTTTCTTCGTTGCCTAACAACGCAACATGTTTCCATGCAACACTTTATGATGATGCTTCATATACCTGCTGGACAGGCGCCCACAGTGGAATGGCAGTGTTTGGGTTGATGGCCGTTGTGTGGTATGCAACCACTTCGTTGATATTTGGTGCAGAACACGCCGACTCTCAAGCCAATGTCCTAGACTTAAAATTCTCACCAGTCTACAACTCAATCTGCAATTTTATCAAGGCCATCATGATCACCTCTGTTGCCATAGTAACAACGCATCCCATTCCTGTTGCTGGTATTTTGGTATGTGGTAATCTGGCTATGATTGCTCTAACATTTCTGTTCAATTGTTTCTTCAAATGTCCGCCGTGCAATTACCGTGTTATGACTGTTTGGCGTCTAGCATCATTCTCGGTTGCGGCTGTTGCAGCATTGTCGATTGGTTCTGCATTTGTGTTGGATATCCCAGACAATAAAACTCCCTTCTACATTTTAATCGGTGGTTGCTGCTTGCTCATCATTATTGCTGTTATCATCTCGGTTATCTTGATGCGAAAGACGTCGACCGTGAAAGATAGAGACAAATTCTGCGCGAGGATATTGACTCTCGAGAAGCGGTTATTCAACAGCAATGAGCTTCTGCCTCGTTGGCAAGCACAGAGGTCACCATGGTTTCGTCTGGTCCGTTCAGTTCATGGCGCTCACGAAGACGATCGTTACTTTAATGAGACTGCATTACACAAGCTGAAGTTTCAAGCCAATGATGCTGTAAGGTTGGCACCAATCGAATTGCAAGATGGAAACAAGCAACAGTCATGCAACGAGCTCGCTGGAAGCACCAGTTCTTCAGATGCTCCAACCATCACTTTACCACCTCCACCTAGCTATGGAGCTTGCCTCGCAGGCCCCGATGCAGCTCAGCCAGCGGAGCATTTTGACAACGAGGATCTTGAACAGAGTGCAATGAACTCCGAGGCAGTCAATGACCTTCGTTCTGTAGCTCGTTGTCCTCGTTCTCTTAGCATTCCGCCTGGACAGGCGGTGTTGTACATGCCGCGCTATGGTGTCAATCTGCTGTTAGCATTAGAGCATTGCATCAAATATAATTCGTATTCCTACACATTTATGACACAGCGTGGCACATGGCTTGGAATTGTAATGCAGAGCAATTGGCGTGGATTGCTGGAGTGCGTTGATGTCTTGGAAAGTCATTTGACTAAGACGTTTAACTCGCCCGATCGCTATGATTTGTCATTCTGCTCCAAGGCATTACCAGAAGACGCACTGCCAGATAACCCGATGGACAGCAAAACACCGCCTACCTTCGTCTACGAAGCGTTTGACGAAGTGTCTCTTGCTGCCAAATCACGTGCAGCTAGAGCGAAAGCCCTGAACGATGTTGCTCATTTTGAAATGTACGGTGAACATCTGAAAGAGCTCATGAACAAGCTACTACCTGATTTGCCAATCATCAAAGCCTTCGACGTATATGAAACTCACGATGATGGATCTGCGTGTTTCCAATTGCTACTTCGTAGACCAGCAAGTGGAGCAGTGAAAGCAGTAGGTCCACAAGGCTTCAAGTTGGCACAAGGTGCTTGCATCAAACTTGGAAAAATAACTAAAGGCACACTATCTGATGGTAGGATCATTTTTAGACAATCGTTCGAGCCAAAAGCAAAGAAAGGACCAGTCACAGTCAAAGTAAATGTCATTGCATTTGTCAAGATGAAAGGTGACAACGTTTACATCGAAGCCGACGGAAAAGCGGTTCGCTATGACAAAGTATTGGATACCTTGCATGAGATTTCGTGGAAGTAGACCTTGTATATGAGCGTAAAGACCGCCGCTGGAGCATACGGTTGTACAATCACCGGAATCATGGACGTCCCTTGCTTTACATTTCTACGAAGACCACACATTTAAAAGATTCTTCTGCGTTGGGATTTATCTGTGTTGAATGCATCTAATACTTGGAATTCAGTGCTGGATCTATCGACATATATGGAATATAATCTCCACCCGAATGAGATCTATTGCCTACAGCTGAATAACTATTTCGTTTCCTGTCTGCTGGTCGTACCATATTTGTCTATGCCTGAACCCTCGCAACCTCACAACTTGCTTACAATTAATTGTTTTCATCAACACTCATATAGGTTTTTAAAACGCATTAAATTTTTATTAACGGATTTTATCAGCTTCCCTGACAATTTGTTAATTATTCTTTTTTACTGATATAGGTACATGCAGATTGATTCTGTGTTAATTTTTATTGCTATTTATTGCTGAAGTTAAGCCCAAAAGTACGATTAAACTGTTATGAAATATGGATTATGTCATTGTCGAGTGAAATATATCGAGTGCGTCGGTGTGAGCAATAGATATAATATCCTATGATTTATTGTGCTCCATTTGTCAAACGTTTGAAGTACAACCTGAAGATTTATCCATCATAAAGCGCGATCATGTACTGGCCTTACGGTAAGCGTTTAAATGTCTTAAAAAGTAGAAGAAAACTGGTTAAACCAACATGCCGATAACTAGGAATGTTCGAGAGACGACGACAAACCGCAAAGCGTGGTTTTGGCTATATTCTGCATTTATTCACCTCGATAGAAATGTCAATACAAAATGTACAGCAAATAAATATGTAAGGAAAATCAAATAGCGTAAGATATGTACAATAACGAAATACAAATACGTTACTTACACCGGTGGTTTTCCCACGGATTTACAGCATCCCAAACGTGCTTTTCTTGGCTTACAGCCGTGAGATTTAGTCCTTTTCTATACACGTTACAACTGTTATGTTGTCACATAAACAATAATTCTATAATTACGAGTCTACTATATATTCAATACATTCGTGGCGTAAATTAATTACCTGTAAGCATAATATTGCTATGCATCCTGAAACATTACGACAGATATCCTTTAGGTGTCGTACACAGCGATATTCACAATAATATACCATACAATTCTATTTCACTTTACCGTAATGGGCGGACGACCTGTCCGCATCGTAAGTAGCCCTTTGCTTGCCCAACTCAAGAACAAGGGGAGTGTTGTTTAACTTATGCCACATTTTGAACTGAAAGTTAAGATCAGGAACTAATAGATAAATGTTAACAGCCTCCTCAATGACCCGAAGAAGAGGTTTTGCGAATTATGTTTCGTACTTTGATATGTTGCGGTGTGACTTTGGTAGTTCGTGTTTTTCCGTTGTGCATAATCGTACGCTGTATAAATCTATGTGTCTAAATGTTGTAAAAGGAGAAGAAACGGGCAGTTCAATTAATTTGTTCACTGCACCGTCCAAATATATATACATATATATTACAGCCTCCTGCTTGAGAACGTGGATCATAGAATCCGGCACAACTTCTACATCTCTTTGGAAGGCTCAGTGCGCACAAAAGTGGGTGTGGAGGGCTAAATCTAGAGGATCCTCTAAACGAACGATTTTGTCTAACATCTATATGTATTTGAGAACATTTCAAACAGTACACGTATAGAAGGTATGGCTATTGGTTATGCACTAATATTCTATGGATAGGCAATCGCTTAATCATTTGCTTCCGGTAATGGATTCTCGGAAGGAATTTTTGACGATGAAAACATTTGCTCTCCTTGATTCTTTGGATAGCGAATCCGATGTCAATCTTCGTGACAAGAACTCGTTGTACACTCGGGATATAAATAAAAAATAGCGAAACATGTTAATTATGTTATGAGGGACACAACAGAAAGGCTGTAGCGACATCACTAACGTTGTCATCATTGAAAGGACATGGCGGCAGATGTATGTTTATTTGTTCAACATAATGGTAAGAATATCTGATAAAATTTAAGTAATTTCCCTAGAATTGAGAACTATGTAAAATAAAATTATACATATCTATATCTAATTCAGTTAAAATACAATTTACTTAGTTTACAATTAAAATTTCGCTAGCTAATTAAGTTAAAAATCTCGTCCATACCAGCATGATGTTCAATCAATCAATCAATCAATCAATCAATCAATCAATCAATCAATCAATCAATCAATCAATCAATCAATCAATCAATCAATCAATCAATCAATC
>OFHS01005725.1:0-11269 GCA_900245855.1 Calvadosia cruxmelitensis | reverse complement strand
TGAGAGAAGTCACTGACTTATCAGGTGCCCCTCAGAAAATAAAGATTATGATGATGATGATGATGATGATCATTCTCATTTGTAATCTCACATCCATTGGGGTAGGGTGACCAACTAACCTTTTTGATGAGTGTGAACTTTGACCTTTTTCCTCGTGGCAAAGTTAGTCATCCTACATTCGGGTGATTCTTAGTTCTCCTTGCTTGATGTACCTTGCATGGGGTAATACCCCCATATCGCTTGTTAACAGGTATACCGTCCGGTTAGATTCCATTTGTCTTGCTGGCTTTTCTAGCTCACGCTAGAGGTAACCCCATGTAGACTACGCTCTAGCTCCGGTTCAAATTAAGATCTTTAAAGCCATCGTAGTTCTCACGAAACACAGGTCATCCGTGTACCTTCTACGTTCACACACAGTAGCAGATGCCTCGTTCTCAATCGTACTAGAGTTATTCTTCCTCTAAAGTCAACATCATACCTGTAACCTCTGTGTAACGAATAGCGACCACCTGATTTAGCGGTCAATAGAAAAAGGTACCGAGACAACGCTTCCTTTGGAGATCATTCGTTGACGGGTGTGATGACGTGGCATGTAACGGCAAGAGAGCGATATAAGATGCACCGACCTTTATGGCGTAATGTGAGGCTGCTATCTATCGGGTGTGCGCGAAGGATTGTTCTGTCGCTAGCTGAGAGTGACGGTTGTTGGCAGGATCACACTACAGTATGACTCATTTAAATACCACGACCTTGGGGCTGGATGAAAGCGTGAGCATCAACAGAGTTTACTTAGGAATATTTCCAACGTGTGTAACAAGAGAGAGAGAGTTGCATTTAGCAATGACTTGATGTCAACCGATGTGATTTTAGCTAAGGCATACTGTTTTTGAATTGGCAGAACATTCTGCTTTTGTTTGTTGCAGGCTGTCATCAAGCGAGCGGGTAAGCTTTCTGAGGTCCGTCCAGCGCGTGTTGTTGATGACGACGCCGAAGGAGGGCATGGGACGAGCGACACGGACAGCTATGCTAGCGATGCTTCGAAGGCCGCTGACTCTGGCCCTGTGCGTCGCTCGTCGCGGATCGAAGTCAAGAAGAAGCAGAACGGAACGACGCAACAAGAGCCAGCTCACGATGAAGACTCAACCGACGAAGATGATGTCCTTGAAATGTGGTCGAATACTCACCCGAAGAAAAGCAAACGTCAAGCTAAGAATGAACAGGACGATCCTTCTCGAGGAGACTACGGGACATGGATCAAGAAACTTGAGGTAGGAAGCAATATCTCCAATTTAATTACATGCCACCCTCAGAAGCAGTCAATTCCGACCGTGGTTGTGACTTTTGAGATCGCAAAGGACTGACGATTGGTCTTTATACATAGGTTAACTGCGATAGATTGTAGAGAAGTGGTCGTTGAGTGCAGGCTGACTTCTGTAGCAGGTGTCATGTTGTGTATAGGAATTTTGACTGTCAGAGGAAGTTTATCGTTATCTAATGATGACTGTCAGAACACTTTGGCATATCTGTCTGTGTGTCTGAAGCTTGCACGTGTGAGTAGCAGCGCTGAGGAACCAGTTTGAGTTACACGAAATGTTGCCTATCAATAGACTGATATGGCAGCCAGGAAGGTTGACTGAAAACCGTACCATCGTTTGAGTCTTGGTTGGTAGCTTGATATCGGCATGACTTATTGCCGTTCGTTGTGAGTGACGCTTGGTGTTATCGGACCCCGTGGATAGAACTATTTGTACACTGCCAGTAAGCAATGGTGTGTCACTTTGTGTCATTTGTTGTTTTCTGTTGTAGTAATTGCGTATCATCAGTTTTTATGAAATACACTGAAAAACATTTTTAGACAGGAATTGTTTTCATGTTTCAAGTATCAACTTGCTTAGAACAAGACTTGGTCTGTGGAAGAACATGGCAGTATTCATACTTGGCTTAGTAATTTGTGGCTTATATTGTGGACAAGTATTATTTTACTATATTAAAGAATAGTATTCCTTGACATGAGAAATTTTGTTCTTAAAATGAGGACTATATTTTTGCAGTGTAAGTTTTGACGTTTCCTCGTGACTCGATTGCGCTAGGTTGTGTACGTGGATTGCGTCGAAAATCGAATTGACCACGCCGAAGCCATGGTGAAGTTGGACCAGCTCTGCCGATCTGCCCACATGGCCCTCCGTGGTCCACCGCGTGGCCTCTTCACCAAGCGATACCACGCCAGCATACGCATGATCAACGAGCACTGTTTGCCGCCGCCAACCCCAAAAGAATCACGCCAGAATGACACAACGACCAACGACGGTCGACTGCGTGCGCGACCAGCCAAACGTGCACGTCGAGACCCGAACGTTGTCGGTGGCTCATCGGATGAATCGGACAACGACGACCGGACGGTTGCGCGTCCTTCTGGATCGTTACGTCTGCTGCGCGTAGACAAGAGCGGAGGGAAGGACGAGCCGCCCGCTTGGATTGAAGTTGACCTCAGAGACAAATTGCAGCACTTCACCTTCCTACTGCAGGTAAACAAACTAACAATCCAATCACAAGTATACGATTGTGAGCGCCCGATTACAGTATATCACATAGAGCGAAATCTGATTAATGCGTACATTTGAAATTTATACTGACTCTGAAGCCACAACTTTTCATTTTATAATGGTGCCTATTCCGCCTGTTTTGTTCGTCAAATAATTATGGGTGATGCCAGCCGGGCAACCATAGGAAAATAAAGACACTTTTGGAATATCAGATGTGAGCGTAAAGTATGATCCACTTGTACTTGAAGTTGTATGACAGAGATCATTTCTTCGTTGTAGGCATTGCGCATTGACATCGCTGGCGTCATGTCAGCTGTGGGTAATAAGACCCAGACCTCAAAGGACGGACCTTCCTCGACCCAGTCCCCTCCGCCCGTTGATCAGCCGGCAGCAGCGGCAACTGAGCGGGCATCCCGCAAGCGGCTACAGTCAGGCAAACTAAAGGAGCCCAAGTCCGATCAGCCGTCGACGAATCCTGCGGTGACGCAGCCACAACCCACCGCTGGTGATGTGAGCGCACGACGACCCAACGACGTCTCTGCCACCGTTAATCCCATTCCGCCCAACACATGCGTTCTGGAAGCATTCAGAAGACTGTTGTTGGTTCGACGGAATCTTGCTCAAGATGCAAAGAAGGGCAATCGGACAATTGACGCAACGACGACGGTGCCTAACCACGTCAACAAGAAAACCAACCGCCACGAGCCGCCATTCAAATCATCGCACGAATACAAGACGCTGTCCTCTCGCTTCAACAGCCTGTTCCTCTGGTCGGCGTTTCTCTCCGCTTTCAAACCACACGTCGCCTGACCGTCCATAGTTTCATGTGCGGTTGCTGTTATTTTTATATGGAATTTATGCAGTTATTATTGATGTTGCTTGCGTGGTCGCTTTTCCCTGTCTTCTCAAAACGCAATTGTTCTGCTGTCGGATATGCCATGGATAGTATGCTTGAATGTTCGTCGATAGAATTTGCTGGCTAGAGTAGCAACATTTATTGGCATAGGACTGCTTGTCTCATATCAATAATAACGATTTCACTCAGATAAACCTTTCAATCAGATACGTATCCTCTGTGACTTATAGGATTAATCAATACCCCATCCACAGTGTATGGACCAGAATGCCAGTTATGAACCACGGACGCTCGTTAAGGAAACCATTTGCGTTATTGTTGCTGAGGATTCTGTTTCCTTGTCTCATGGCGACTTCAAACAGTTTTATAGTAGATGCTCCGGTGTACAGTATGTCTTGCGCATGCGCGCTATGGAACTTAGCAGGGTGTTTGTGTGGTCATATTGATTCCTTGGGGCAGTGATATGCAGCGGCGGATTTGAGGGGGCAGGGAAACTGGCCCCTACTGTGAGGTCCTCCAATCCAACGTAACTCCAGTCAGGGGCAACGCTGGTGACCGAACTACCAACTGATTGCACCTTCACGTTACCTAGGCTACATGACATCGCTTGTCATTTCAACCTGACATTCGAATAATTATATGCAATTTCAACCAAACTAGTCTCACTTCCATGGATGTCGACCCGAAGAACTAGTTTCCCGACCATCAATTGTCCGACGATATTGTGTGCGAGGTTCAAGAATCAATTTATTACCGGTTATTCATTTGCGCAGCAGAGAAGTCTCGACTGTTCTGAGGGCTAACCAAGCATCGTCGAAGTTTGTCTACATCTTGCTTTATCTATTAGTAATGGCGATAATGTGCTTGCATGATCAGCTAGTTTGTATTACAAGTTGACTTTGTCGTGTCAATCATGTAATTTTAGTTTGACCTATCATTCATTCCCATTTTGTTTCCATGGTGAAATATTGCGTCCAATGACGACGAAGAGTTTCTTTTAAGTCATTTCAGCTATTGTCAACAAAATGCTAATTTTTATCTCGACACATGATTAGCTTCCGTTGCTGAGTTTCGATCGTAGTGTGATGTTATCTTCCGGGTGTTGTCAAACAAGTTTCGTGTCTGACTAACAGACCTGACTGACCATCGCGGCCTGTTATTATTATTTATTGATTACTTTCTTGAGAATGACGAGTTGTTGCTCAATATATATTCACAATGAAGCAGCGACTGAATGTGGTCCTAAAATGTCTGTCCTTCATCGCAGCAACAACCTTCGTGCCGGATCCCTGCGAAGGTTTTAATACGATATCGACACAGGATCGGATCGGATTAATGATAACCCACATCTGATCACAAATCAGTTAAAGCAAAGTCCCTCTATCATCACAGTTACCATGGCAATTGTCTTTGTGGAGTTGGACGTAAATCGGCTGCAGTGCTCTGCCATCGGATGGACTTCAACGGGCGTTGATCTGTTGCTATGGCGATGAGATATCTGCTAGATATCATTCTTCAGTAGTGGTAATATTGCATGAGATATTGGTAAACGGGTTCATTTTCGTCGTGTCGTCGTAAAACCACGAATAAGCGCGACTTAACTTGACCTGACAGAAAGATCAACCAACGACTAAACGGAAGTAGACTTCTCTTCGTTCGTACCTGTGCACTTGCGTTTTCTGCTTCAGTTGCCTTCAACTTTCAATGAGATGCGATTGACAAACTCTTTCCGCGTCTTGTCTCTGCTCTTTGGGGCGTTCATGCTGGCCTCGCAGACTGCTTCGGTGCAAGGTAACTTGTATTGCCAGAATCGCGACTGTTCGACTTCCGTTTTGAAACTGCGTTTTACTGGCTTAAATTACTTGGCTTCTTTTCAGTTGTTTTATCATCGTTATCATATATTTTAGGCTTCAAGCGATGTTACACCCCTTTTGGCTGCTTCTCAGCGACACAGCCATACACTGCCCTCTTTGGGTTGCCCAAATCGCCATCATTGATCAAAACACGAGCTATCTTTCACAGCGAGCAGCTATCATCATGCAGTGTTGAGCTGCAGAATGGCTTTGATATTCTCAAGGTCAAAGGGAAATGTTTCAAGGCCAACAGAGAAACCAAGGTCATCGTACACGGGGCGTTCGGTAAGCTGAAACGGCGAGCATCTCTTAACCGGTTATAATGGCTTGAATAGAAGCATCGTTATCCCTCTTAGCATTTGAGTCATCATCATCATCATTCATGTGTCTTTATTGGTAAAAATCAACCAAGAATACACGCATAAAAGGCACCGTTAAGCGGGCACTTATACTATACGGATTACAAACATATCAAATACTACTTCACTGCATTAATTCAGATATAACTTTCAATTTAAATAATCTAAGTGATGGGGAGGACACAACATCTTCCGAAAGCGAGTTCCACTAGCGCACTACACGGTTAAAAGACCAGCTTCAAATGCTTCATGAAAACTTAACGGTTTAAACATTACAATTTTTGTCTTGAGCGACTATCTGTTTTAAGAGACTACAATCTTTTTCGATCGCGGGCGATTGCTCAGAAAGGTTGGACTCTGGTTTTCAAGGAGAGAAGTTGGTATTTTTTATGTGCGAAATTGTGTCAATCTCATTTTCTGACTGCCTTGTGTTGACGTTGCCTTCAGAATCTTCAACTCAAGACTGGGTCCAAGAGCTTACGAGAAAGTTCCTGGCGTCTTCTTCCGTTAATGTTATTGTCATCGATTGGAGGAGCGGCGCGGCTGGTCTCTTTCAATTGGGTGGCAACATTCGATTGGTTGCCAGGCAACTGGCTTTTGTCATTTACAAGCTGATCAATGAGCCAGTCCTCAACCCGTCTCAAGTTCATATGATCGGCTTCAGCGCTGGCGCCTACGTTGTTGGACAAGCTGGACAGATCCTGAGCAATGAGAGATTGCAAATTCGACGAATAACGGGTAACAATTTACTAGAGTTTTCCGATCCGAAATTATCGCTATGCGCTGTCGTTTGCTCTGCCAATTTGAAGTATTGTAAATGGCATTGTGTTTTCCGCTCAGGCTTAGACCCCCCGAAGCCCGTCTACCTCCTCTTGCAGACAGATTCTCATCCGATGAACCTAATCTATCGAAACATCGGACTGGATGACACCGATGCGTCGTTTGTCGATGTCATTCACACTGACACCGATTTCGTCGGAATAAAAGACCCGATCGGTCACGTGGATTTCTATCCGAATGGCGGGAACAATCAACCGGATTGCGAAGAACATTGGGCAACAGGTAGCCACGAGCCATCAGTCAAAATTGAGTTATTTAGGAGTATACTGTTTGACATGCCTACCTGTAGCTACATCATGCGATTAAGCTGTGTTCCATTGCCGAATGATCTGTTGGTTTCCTGAAATCTCCCAATGCTCTAGTCTTGCATCTACATTGAAACCTGTCTATAACGGTCACCATTGGGACCTGAGGAAAATGACCTTTAAAGACAGGTGGTCTTCCTGTCCAGCTTGCTTGCTATAGAAAGTGTCATTTTGGAGTTATGAAGAGTGGCCTTTATACACAGGTGACTGCTCTATAGAGGTGGCCGCTAATACAGGTTTGACTGTTCCGTGCTATTTGCCGACAACAGAACAGCGATAAGTAAATCAAGTCTTGGCAGTGGCGTCTGATAGGCTGGCCCTTGGGCTGGCCGAGTTGTGATATTCCATCAACGTTTGGTTAAGGCCTGTAGAGCTGAAATCATTGACGAATCTTTTATCAGCACTTTCATGTCAAAATTATTCATCCATGATAAACATGTGTATCTAAACGTTAAATAAAGAAAGGTACGTCTAAACCTTTCTTAGCGACCACTGTGGAAGACGAAGAGACGAGATACGAAGATTGAGGCTTTCGCATTCCACATAAGTATATATTTGGGAGACAAGCTGCTGGTCCCACGACAGGGAGAGATGGCAGAGTTCCAAGGAGTACATATGGTCGTTGGTGCCAGAGCTCTATGTCGTGTGACACAGCGTAGATAAGATGACAGACAGAGTTGTTGATACGACGAAGTACTGACGGCAAAGAGGCTAATTACAGGATGACACAGCTACATATTCTTACTATCACGTGACTACAAAATGACGACATTGAGTTCACACAGACCGCGCGTCAGCCACTACACCACCTTCAAGTGACCTTTCACAGAATCAATCAATGCAATCTACCTTTCTTGAACGGTCACCTGTGCACCATTTTCCATTGATCCCTTGGCGTGGTCGCATAAGACAGGTTTGACGCAAGAGCAGTTGCCGTATCCTTTGGCATGACTCCTAAGCTTCACAATAATTTTCAATGGCAAAATATTTGGATTGAGGGCTGCCTTTGAGGTGACAGTCTCGTAGACTGTAGATGTAGCGAGAGAGGCAACAAAGGAAATAGTGTTTTAGTCAATGATTCAATTCAAATCAGAATTTGCTTCATGTAACCGATATCTGTTGTGTTCGGAGAAACAACGAGATGATAAGAATAATAGTAATAATAATGATACCGTGATAACCGCAATAGGGTTCGTCGTTATTATTTTGTAGTCGAGTCGAGATAAGACAACCTCCAAGAACTGTCTATCGAGAATCAATCATGAATAATCATTGCACGCATTTCATACAAGTAGTCACGAGATTATTACACGCATCCTCATAGAATCAGATGGGAATACTGTATGACAAAATATTTCGTTTGAAAATTGTGTCCAATTTATGGACTATTCATTTGGTGTGCTGAAATTATAATTCTCCCCGGATTTCAATCAGATTGGACTGTTTCTCTTTTTTCAGGATTGAGCAATTTCTTGGCATGCGATCATGTATCCGCTCCAGGATTCTTCAACAACGCTATTTCGTCCCCATGCCTCTACAAAGTGACGCCTTGTCCAACATCTCGCAAAGCACAACTTGGAAACAGCTGCGAGAAGGGAGCAAAGAATACAACGTACATGGGCCTGAAAGCAGATGAATCCAGACCCAAACGAAAACCCGTGGCATATTACATCGACACCAAAGCACCTCAGGGAACAGCTTGTTCCTGAGCAGAGCGAATGTCACCAGCTTAAAGTCTACTCATTTTAATTAATTTAATGTATTTCAGTTTAAGTGCTTATTGCCTTGCTTTCTCATTAGCAAGCTACACAATGCGTGGATTAAATGATACAGTACAATTAGATGTTTGGTTGGTCTCATTGCTTTTTCTAGTAGTCCACTCCCTCTTAATTGAGGAATTTATCCATGATCAGTGGAACTGCAATTAGCTTGTTCTATTCATGTAATTATTGCATTCTTACTTCAGATGGCTAAGCTTAATGTGCATGGCGACTGCGTTAAGTCCATTGCAGAAGCATGTAATTGCCTTTTAAGTCGTGGCAAAGATTATAATCGTGAAATTGGAGCACGTGATAACGGCATTGTCATTAATTAAAATATGGAAATAATTAATTGGCATGACTCGCCAGGAAAATCAGGATTGAGTGCGCCTCCATTCCTCGACATGCTTAAGATTAATCAAGAAGAGAACAGCGCTCTCATGACTAGCGATGACATGTTCAGTAAGTCAAATCACGACAGTTATGATAAGGGCAGTGATTAGGAACATTATCAACGTGACTATCAATAACTATATTAAAGCAAATCAAACGGACAAAACAATACTACAGTGAATCTATTGATGTTGAGATAAGCATTTGCCCAACAATGGAGCTCGTCAGAAGGACTCGGTTACAACATAAAAGGTATTGGTTATGTGGAGAGTTCTTTTTCGTTCTCAAAGTTAACTAGCGAAACTGTGCAGATGGACGAAAGCCACCCCTTGGCGGTGGTCCACGGTGGAGTGAGCTGCTGGTGTAGGATGAGCTGCTGCTGTTGGATGATGGCTGTCTCGAAAAGTAGTCGGTTCTGTCTGTGGCGCCAGAAGAGCGCTGACGATCCCATGTTCCTTGGGGCACTGAAGAAGCGTCGCTGTGGCGCGATGCTGATGACGGCTGATGACGATGGTAATCGGAGGAGCGACGCGGGACTGAACCAGTGTCATGTAGTGACGATGAAGACGACAATCCCTTGGCGAGACTCTGGCTGTAGCCTCTGGAAGACGAAAACTCAGCAGCATGCGATGACCCAGAACGACCAGCACTGCGCGAATGATCTGAGTAAGGCGATCGGTCACTGGATGAGCCTATCTTCACGTCAGATCGATGCGGATACGACGAACCCTTGGGTGAGTATGACTCAGCTGAGGAACTGCCACCGAGGATGCCACTGACACCTGCTCGCTTTAAGATGTCTGTCAGTGTCTTTTGCGGGTCACCACTCGTCATAGCAGGTGGCCAACGCCCATTGCTGCTGTCTTGACTACTCCTTGGAAGCCTCTCCCTCTCTAGGCCTTGGCGAGTGCTGCTGTCATGACTGCTACGAGAAATATGATCGCCCCTTCCTCTGCTTCCAAAAAAGTTGTGTGCTCTCTCACTACTATCCATGCTCATGCGTTTGGCATCTTGCCAATAGTCACCTCCACTTGTCTGGTGCCGAGAGCTAACTTCACCCATGGGTGGACCAGGCCTTTTCTGGCCAACACGGCGATCTGACTCGCCCCCTCCGCCTCCTCTTCGTTCGTGATCCATACGCTCTTTTTCAAGTCGTGCTCGCTCCAGCTGCAGTCTCTCCCGTTCAATCCTCTCGCGTTCAAACCTCTCACGGTCCCGCCTTTCCCTGTCCAGTCTTTCTCGTTCCAATTTTTCGCGTTCCAGTTTCTCACGGCGCAAGCGTTCTAATTCTAGTCGTTCTCTTTCCAGTCTCTCCTTCTCCAGTCGTTCCCGTTCCTCTTTCTCACGTCTCTCTCTGATGATGCGTTGACGCTCCTTTTCGCGCAATCGTTCACGTTCCTTCTCCAGATCCTTTTCTTTCTGCCTCTCCCGTCGGATTCTCTCTTCTTCTCTTTTCTCCCGTTCACGTCGCTCCCTCTCGCGTTTTTCTTGGATGTGGCGTCGTTCTCTTTCTCTTTGCTTCTCACGTTCACGATCCCTCTCTCTGCGCCTTTGCTCTTCTCTCAGACGCCTCTCTCGTTCCACTTTCTCGTCACGTGCTTTCCGTGCTTCGTCTGCTGCTTTCCGTCGCTCTGTACTACTCTCGCGTTTCGACACCCTAGAGTCTCGACTGGCACTACGGCTCTTGATCTTGTCATCCTCATGCAGAGAGATCTTGTCAAATGATTCATTCTTGTCAACAGTGGTATCAGCTTCAGGCTGGTCTTCGTTATCGCCCTTCTTGTCAATAGCATAGGGTGGTGTCGAGTCAGCTTTCTTGTCCGATGCGGCTGTGGCATTTTTTGGTGAGGTGGCAGCACTTCCAGTAGTACTACCAGTGCTGCTTCGCTTTGTTGGTCGTGAAGCAGAGTGACTGCCCCGTGCTGATACATTGTGGTCATGGCGATTGGCTCTTGATCGACCTTCTCCGGGTGACGATGTGTTCTTGGTGTGGTCGTTGCGGCCAGATGTGACATGCCTTGACGGGCCGCTACGGCGGTGGGATAATGATCCTAAAACAGTACCAAATACCAACTCAATACCTCTATTGTTTAAAACAAAGTCAACCACAGGAGAAGACAAATGTCAGCACACATTAAACAATGGAGCCATTTCATGAAAACACACTCAATAATTCAAACAACAGGTGCTAAAAGGTGTGTGGCATTCTGAGCAAAGTAGACTATACCTGTGCTTCTTCTAGTATGACCAATAGCTCTTGAGCCTCTGGAGCCTACAACAGTAACATAGAATATAAGGCCTGGGTTAAACGGACGAACTTTACTCGCTCCGATCCTATTAGAGATAGGAGCGTCTGTAGA